>CM023449.1:252326265-252586265 GCA_013339765.2 Haemaphysalis longicornis | reverse complement strand
TGGCGGACAGCTCTGCAGCTCAAACAAGCATAGTGCACATCAGTACTTCTATGCTATATGTGCATTTTCGCAACTTTCATTGCTTACCGCACCATTTTTACTGCTGTAAAATTAATATGCCATTACTTTAAACTCACATAGCTCGCCGGCAAGTTACAAGCCCTGCCTAATTTGTGTTTGCCGGCCTCAGCAATCGCACAGCTGGGCATATGACATCATAGGTTTTGTTGCGGTAAATGAGCTAGTGGTCGCATGGCCATTCCCTTTTTCCCTACATTATGTAGCTTATTTGAGCGAAGATTGCTTCAAAAGTGGTGTCAGTATATTTCTACAAGGCAATCTTTCGAATGAACCACACTTGTTTCTCTGCATGGCCCCTTAAAAAACTCCCACTGAGTAACTCATATACAAGGTGTTGCGACGACAAAAGAGCACCTTCAACAATTTTTCTATGCTCATGCTCAAACTTTACACAAGGGTTGAATTTTGCGGTCGCATTCGGCATGTGATGTCTGACGTCAATTAGTAGGGATGGGCGAATATTCGGTATTGTCGAATATTCGATCGAATAGCTCTCTATTCGTTATTCGCTTCGATCCGAATGCAGGTTATTCAATACAGTGTAGACCATTTATAACGTAACCGCTTATAGTGCGGGACCGGATATAACGCGGGTTTTTGCGACCACCGGTTTTTGCCTCCCATAGAACTCAATGCATAGCATACCGCTTAAGATGCGGTTGGCCGAAGCACAATACCGTTATAGTGCGGTTTTTTCGGCGGGTCTGCTGACCGACCGTCGCAGCTGCGGCATCGTTTTAGGTTAGCAAAAGAAAAAATAAAGGATGAAATCGACCATCTGACGCAGCGTGCACCCCTTGCCCTCCTCTAACGTAGACACCCAAAGAAAAAAAAAAGGCACCCTTTAGTTCGTGCGTACCTTGATAACCACAACTGACCTTGCCTTGATGACACCTCGGGAGATAGCGACAGACTCCCCATCCGCGCGCGGCAAGTTGATTTATCAAGCTTGAACCGCATATGGCCCGTTTTCGAGCGCGAATCGTGCACATCGGCGTTGCGCGTGAGTTTTTTTGTTTTTTTCGTGCTCGTATCGACGATTCCGCGCTCGCGGTGGCTTTCTTCGCAGTGGCAGTGGGAGGAGCCTGACGACTTGCACCGATGGGGAGACGCGTACCTAATGGCGGGAGATTCGAAGCGCTCCGAGCCGGCTAGCCGCGCGAGCCGCGCGAGCAGAGATGTTAGGCTTACCACCCGCGGTATTTTTTTATGGGCGCTTTCACAAGCAGCGTGGATGAGTTTATATTCCACTTTTCACCCACATTATTAGGCTCTTTTCTTGCATGAGCATCTTCGCTTGCCGCCCCGTGCGGCATTTTCAGCGAGCGCGTTAGAAGCGGGTCGCTGGAACTTACTGGAACTGCCTGCACCGCTTCACGGCCAGTGCCGACGCCATGCTGCCGCCTCTTATCCGCGCCGCCACACCACGCCAGTTGTATCCGCGCTGGCGTGCACTGCACGTTTTCACGATACCAAATCTACCAGGCGGTTCACGCTTAGAACGTTGTTGCAGATAAGCCACCGCTCTTTCCCTTTCCGGACATTTGAGCCGCGCGAAGCCGCAGATTTCCACCACCAGTACGTTGCGCTGATAAGCAGCCGCCTTCGGCATCGTGAACACAAGGTGGGATGAAAAAAAAAAAAATCCCGCAGGCGTTCTTATCACGTTTTGCGGCATCTGTTTATAGACTCTAAAAACGCAGCCATGGTCTTTCAAAACAAACACAACGGAAGTTATCTGTTTATAGACTCTAAAAACGCAGCCATGGTCTTTCAAAACAAACACAACGGAAGTTAAAGCCGCGCTCGCCGTTTGTGATACTGCGCTTTTGCCCTGCAGCAGCGGCTGATGTTAAAAATAATACGAAATATATACCGTGCCTTTGTTTTTAAGTGCTGTCGTTTGAGTGATGATAAATATAAGTTGACTTGAGAGACAGGTGGCGATTGTGGTTTGAATTCGCGCGTGTTTTGGTTATAGTGCGGTACCGCTTATAGTGCGGATTTTTGCGGCTCCCGCGACATACGTTATAAGCGGTCTACACTGTATTTTCGAATTATTCGATGCTCCCGAATAGGAAGCTAAAGCCAAGCTTTTCGGTCAATCTTTCCGAGAGTTACCCCAGGCTTGGCTCAAGACCCACCAACGCGGACATTTCTATTATCAGTGCCGGCACTGCCGAGTTGCTTGCCTTGCCTAGAGGTTCGACGAAGCTCTCGGCCGCCAGCACACATTAGGTTAAAAAAAAAAAGGCGGCACTGAAACGACACCGCTCCGAACATAGCGGCACCAAGCCAGCAGACTTGTACAGGCCGCCATTTTGAATAGGCATGCCGCCATTTTGAATACATGCCGCCATGAATACATGCCGCCATTTTGAATACAGCAAAGGAAAGCTGTGTGTAAGATTTTGCAATAAATGTTCAACTGGTAATAGTTTTGCACAATGCTGTGCCTACGTGAGTTCTAATTATTAGAAAAAATTGTGTACATTAGTCAGGTCACAAGTTGCTCATTTGTCTTTGTGATTTGCAATGTGTACTATTCGAACTATTCGATTCGAAATTATTCGACCAAATCACTATTCGCTTCGAATTCGCTTCGAACCTCAAAATCTATATTCGCCCATCCCTATCAATTAGCAAGTGTAAAAAATCAGAGCAGGGTATGTGTAAATCACCGACCTGGCGGAAGTAGTGGGTATAAGCTTCGTTCATCAGCTGGTGGGTGGTCAGGTAAGTGTTGCTCTTCTCAAAGTAGTCCAGCCTGGGACCGGGAAGAAAATAGGGGGGGGGGGGGGGAAGAGAAAACAAATACATAAGATCGTTGCATGCTCTACGCACATCACATCTTACCCCGACATGCAAAAACAGAATAAACCACTGCATACCTATCTCTACAAGGGACGTGCAAGTATTTAAGTTCCAAGCTCTACTTGAATAATGGTCGATCAAATACTTTGTTCTGAAGTCAAATTTCTTAGATCAAAATTTATCAATAACTATAAACTTCAAACATAAATAAGTACTTCTCTCAACCCTTGCTACAGACCCGAAATAACCCTTTCAGGGTCACGGACGTACATATACGTCCTCTGCAAACATCTTCAAAATGGTCAATAACGTATATGTACGTCATCGCTTGTATGCTTAAAAAGCGCGCCTTTTTCGCCAACTTCTCTTGCTTGACATGTGCTGCCACACTGCGGAAATACGTCAAATTATTTTTTGCACTGATGACTCTTCTTTTTATTTTGTTATTATTTACTTCAGCGGCGCGCTGGCTATCGCTTGTGCATCCGGTAGTGAGGGGGCGCACTGGGTATCACCCACCGGGAACCCAGGCGCCTCTCGCTGCTTGCGCCTTCCACAGACCAAGGGAGCCTGCAAAACTGATGAGGCTCTTTTTTTTTGGTGTATATTTTATAGGAGCGGTGCGCCGTCTATTGCTCGCGCATCCGGTCGCACGCCAGCGCGCAGCAGCTGGTGTCGGTATCGTACTCCGAGCGTTTCCCGCTTTTTGCGCTTGCAAAACTGATGTCTATCTGATTTCGATTCACTCAAAAGATGCCGGCTTGTTGCTCTCTCTCGTTTTATTTAGAATGTTTCTTGTGTTCCTCATGAATAAATCACATGTATGTAACAACACAAATGATTTTTTTTGTCACTTTATGGTCACCCTAAAAAAATTACGATAATTTTTTCTCGAAATCCGAAGAATTTAAATCAGCAATAACAAAATCGACCCTGGGGGGTCGCATTTGGCAAAAAAATTTGACCCCCCAAAGGGTTAATTAGATAAAAAGAAATTTCATGTAAAAATTTAACTATTCATACTTGAATTTTTTTGCAAAATTCAGCAGTAACTGAGCTGAAACATTCTAATCCTTACATTTCTGAGTTCCTGTAGAGACTGTGGCTGAGTGAAAAAATGCTTACAAATCTTGCACGGACACATCTAACAGCTCAACTCCAACACCACCACCCAAACAAGGCACCATTAAAATCAGGTTCCTCGTCATAGTAGCGGCTTTCACACCCTCAACCAACTTGCAACCATACGTCATTAGGATGCATCACTTAATTGGACAACTTTCAGCAATTTCAGCTGGAAGTACAACCTACAGCAAATGGCCTCACAAAACAACTTGACCTATCTGGCTTTCCTCATTTCATTTCACCGTATCCTTGCTCTTAACAGTAAGCCATGCCATTGGTTTTAACTAGACCAACATCGTTCTCTATTTACCCCCCAAATTTTATTGGTCCTTCTCCCTCTGGCAATTTTTTGGCCCCCACATCTACGTCTTTTGCAAGAGTTTCAAATGCCTTATCTAGACAATACCCAGCACTGCGCTGCCTGCCGCCCCAGCCACCACTCAACCCGCCGCGGTGGCTCAGTGGCTAAGGCGTAGCGCCGCTAAGCACGAGGTCGCGGGTTTCGATTCCTGGCCGCGGCGGCCGCTTTTCTGACGGAGGTGAAAAAGCAAAAACGCCCATGTGTGCGAGATTTCGGAGCACGTTAAAGATCCCCAGGTGTCCAAAATTAATCCAGAGCCCTCCACTACGACGCGCCTCATCGCCTGCGAAGCGTCGGTGCGTTAAACCCCACAATCAATCAATCAATCAGCCACTGCTCACTTGAGAACGGCATCCTGGATCTCGGTGAAGGTGACTCCAAAGCTCTGCAGGAGGAGGTTGAACAGGCCGGTGCCGCCCTTGTTGTCAGCCGAGAGCGAGAAGCTCAGGTGGAGCTGCAATGCACACGGTCGGTGCACGCTACGTCACAAGAACTGCACTGCTGCTCATTTTCCCATGGCGAGAGTTATAGGAACAGGCAAACCATCACGTAAGCGCAATGAGGGCATACTAGCAGGAAAACGATCTTTCTTTGTGCGACAATTTCTACATCCCCCTTGCCCGGTGCATGGCAGGATTAAATCAAGGTGGGTCAGCAGCACACGTACACATTACAAACAGACACCTATGTACACAGTGAAAATGGTTAGAATGAAGGTAAATGAACTCAATGCGGGGATCTGAAGACGAATCACTAAGAAGTTCAAATTACAAAGATGCGTGCCCACAAGTTGCGTTTAGAATGCAGAGTGCGTGCATGTGTGTGTGCACATGTGCATACATGCATGCATGTCTTTGTCTATGCGCGAAATGAGCATTGCACAAAACCCAAAACTATTCCTTTCCTACGGACACTCAATAACACCAAAAAGATTCGTTCATTGGTCTAAGATACAGAATAAAAATTATTTTCGGTGCAGAACTTCACAGCTTATCTTCAACATTACGTAGACAATGTTCAATAAACCTGCATGCACACCCAGACGCTACAAGCACACACACTCCTAGCTACGTTCCATCAGTAGGAGCTACCTTAATGGGTGAAAAGTGGAGCATGTCAAAGAAGTCCTTGACGCCTTGCTCAGAGAACTGCTCAGCAATCTCCTTCAGGCCACCACTGGTCATCATCCGGTCCTTCTCCATCAGCTCCTCCTGCAATATAGCACAGGATGCAGAGACGCTGCGACCTCAACTGGCGAACAGAACAGCATCAATTCCACTTCTTGTAAGGCTAACATACATGAGGTAGGGTGACGCTGAACTGTAAACACGTACTCTCGAAGAAGTAAAAAGGAAAAAAAAAAAAAAACACACACACACACAACTTGCTCAGACTCGTTCGTGCTAACCCTCTTTCATGAATAACTGACAGACATCTTCCACTCCCTCCTCTGTTTTCTACAGATATAAACAAAAAGTCAGCATATAATGCACTATATATTATATGCCTGACATCAACTTACATGGTTTGATTCCCTCTCATTGAGTGTGAGGAAAGAACCGATGGCATTGATGAAGCACTGGTCAATCCTGGCATGAAACTCTTGGACCAGAACCTTGCAGTACCTGAAGTTCATTGAACAGGATGGTTACACAGATGTCCTGGGGGAACAAATTGGCTAGAAGGCTCCCTGAACTGATGCAGCAATGCCGTGAACATCTGATTCAAAACCACTAGTTTACTTTTTATAATTTTTTCTTCTTGCACCTTCGACCATGTTGGTGCTCTCCCATAATTCCTTTCTTATTTCATTGCAGTTCTAATTCCATTTTATTTATTGCAGTTTAATTATTGCAGTTATTGCACTTATTTTATTGCAGTTCTAAACACATTTTTTGCATTGCAGACCGTCTCAAATCTGCATTGGTGCTGTCGTGAAATTGGCTCAACATTTTATTTCCTAATGAAATTTGTTATATTTTACCTCGTTGAAACAAGGTTCTAAATACATTGGTTTCTATGAGGACTTCCAAGAAAAATTACGTTTTGCATGTTATATCTATTACTTCATTATATCTTCTCTCATTATAACAGGGTTTAACTGTACATTTAAATTGCAAAAATCTTTTGAAAACAACAGCCCACACAAGCCTGTCGAGTAAATAAGCTCTCTGCTTTTAACTTTTTAATGAAGCATGATGCATGCATTATTTGCAGTGCCTCACAAGTCATCGAGTGCTGCCACAGAACATTGCATCTGGATGCAAGGCAAGGCTAACGTTGCAACATCGTGAGCATTATGTACATTCTCAAATGAAGCTCAAATGAAGCTATCTTGTATAACGTTCTTCTGCCTATGTTGCAAAAGAAGATTCATTATATTGGTGCAGTAGAGAATAGCCCTACAGAACAAGGAGGCAACCAAGAAGAAATACTTGCTTGAATTGGCGAATTTGCGAGTAGTCAAACTGTCGCATTATCACACTCGTCTCAAAGAAGGGCTTGGGAACTGCAGTGAAGAGAAAAGCAAGTGCAGGACGCAGTTATTAAAAAAAAGAAGTGTAACAACAAACCAGAAAGTTCATGGTGAATTGATATCGTACAAAAGGAAAGCGAATGCTGACCATGTATAAAAATATATTTGACAGTTTCAGGACCGCATATGGGTTCCTTGTTCACTAAGTAAGACAAGAAGTTGTCGTCGTCAGCCCCGGCATTCTACAGACTGCCTAAAATCCACAAGCCTGGCTCCCCGAGGTCACCGCTCTACCGACTCGGGCTACCTTCACCAAGTGTTGAGCCCCCTAGCTAGTAAGACCCCCACGCACGTCGAAAACTCGTCCTCGTTTGTTGCGAAATTGAAGGACTTAGCTCTAACTGAAGACGACGTCATGGTTTTGTTCGATGTTGTCTTTTTCCCTAGTGCCCCAGTGGATCTGGCAGTAGCCACCTGCAAAGAAGCCCTAAAGCGGACAGCAGTCTTCCCGAGCAGAGCTCCCTCTGCATCCCCAAGCTCTGCGAGTTGGTGATGTTTTGTCTGAGCAACACCTATTTTTTCTTACGAGGGAAGCCTCTATCAGTACGCGCACGGCACGGCGATGAGAGCGTCGATATCAGTTACTACAGTCAATCTAGTTATGGAAGTTTTCGAGGGGAAGGTATTGGCGACCTTCACCCTGGCACCGAGGTTTTTCTGCCGCTATGTTGACGGCTGTTTTTGTATTAAAAAAAAAAAAAGCAAGATGCCCCATGTCTTGTGGACAGCCTCAATGCCCAAATGTGCACATACAGTTCACTGTGGAATTCAAGCAAGACAACATGCTTCCTTTCTTGGATGTTCTTGTTCACCGGGATGCGGGTGCTCTCAACTCCTCAGTGTATGGGAAGCCGTACACACGGGTCGTTACCCCAATATGACATCTTGCCACCCAGCCGGCCACAAGACGTCCGTGGTGTCGTCCTTGATAACACGCGCCACACACGTCTGCTCAGATGGCAGTGCACTGTAACGTGAATTAGGAATGATCCACCACGAACTAATCGCCAACGGATATCCTAAGCGACGTATTTGCCAAACTGGGAATAAGATACTGCAGCCAGAACGCCCAACAACAGGACATTACGTGCAGTCATCCCTTACGTCCCAGGAATAAGCGAAGCGTGTCGCGCGTCTTTTCAAAATGCGACATCCGCACTGCCCATGTACCGACCAGCAAGCTCCGGAACCAGCTGATGACTGTGAAAGACAAAGTGCCAAGGGATTCATTTCCTGGAGTGGCATACAAGATACCATGTGCTGATTGCAGTCATGTGCACATTGGCGAAACAGGGAAGTTTTCGCGACGACTGAAGGAGCATCAACGTGATGTTAGAAATAATAATCACACGACAAATGCCATAGCGGAGCACATGCACAAAAATTTCCACAGGATTGACAGGGACCACACCGCTATTTTAGCTCACGAAAAGGAAGTGTTATTCTGGCGGCTGCTGGAATCACTTTTCATCCAATCAACGCCAGCCACGATAGACTGGACGGATGGGACTTTGCCTGCCGTCTACACAAGCTCTCTACGTAACGCGCTGGCTACATAATTGACGACGACTTCTCGTCTTACTTCGTGAATAAGGAACCAGTATGCGGTTCCGAAACGTCAAATATATTTTGATACATGGTCAGTGTTCGCTTTTCTTTTGTACGTTCTCATCCCTGACAGACGACATTCCGTCAAACCCTTGATTATGTTAATTGATATGTTGCTCAGCCATTACTTGCAATGCTATTAAAATGAAAAATAAATGTACAAAACTTAAGTGAAGAAAACTCTTTTTTGTTTTGTGCAACACGCTGATGTGTAATGTTTTACTTAGGGATGGGCGAATATAGATTTTGAGGTTCGAAGCGAATAGTGATTTGGTCGAATAATTTCGAATCGAATAGTTCGAATAGTGCACATTGCAAATCACAAGACAAATGAGCAACTTGTGACCTGACTAATGTACACAATTTTTCTAATAATTAGAACTCACGTAGGCACAGCATTGTGTAAAACTATTACCAGTTTGAACATTTATTGCAAAATCTTACACGCAGCTAGCTTTCCTTTGCTGTATTCACAAGTTTTCATGAAGAAATGCCTGTTTGCGCCACATGCTCTAGGTGCAGCAGTTTCCGCCGGCTGCTCATTCATAGAGTTTCCTGTATATAGCTCCCGCAGGGAGCTAAGAGTCAGTGTTGCCATCGCTGGTCGTCAGATATCCACTAAAAAGCAATAAGAAATCCGCCAGATTCCGCTAGATTCTAAAACATATCCGCTAAATTTCCCGCTAAGGCCTATTTTATTAGAAAAAACAGTGCAATTTCGTATAATAAATACTATTATCATTCTTAGAATCTGCCCAAAACTACGAAAGCTGAAATAACATATAAAAGAGTCTTCCAACGAGTCTAACTAGAACACTTGAGGCTTCAGTGCGGCGGTGGTCGTCATTTGTTAACCTCATCAGAGATTAGGCTAAAAGTTATAAATGTTCACACTGATGAAAAAAAGAACTCACAGGTCAACAAAAAATACATCGAGGTCTTCGTCGCCGCGGTCGTCGTCTGATATCATCTCTACAGGAACGCTGGTACTTGTTCAGGCACCAGAAAGGAGACTTGGTTGCACATACGTTGCAGATGTCCCGATGGCACTAAGAACTGCCGCGGGAAGTTCGTAATCAAAACAACGTTTCTGGTGTCGCTTCAGCCCCTCTCTACGATGAGGATGGCGTTTGTAGTTTCAGGCTTCAGATTGTACCGCAGCTCGGATTTTACTATTTTAAGCTGACTAAACGTCCTCTCTACTTCGGCATTTGTATACGGCAGCACGAGCATCGACAAGGCAAATCTGGCCAGCTCGGCGAATAGGTTTTCGCCGCAGGCGTCCTTACAGGAGTGAACTTCACACCAGAACGACTGCGTGGATGATATTTGCTTCCAGTTCAGGAGGGCAATTTTGCTCCGCTGGTTTTTAATTTTTCTATTGTCTCATGGGGCACTGCCATTGCTTCCAGCAGAGCAATCAATGGCTCCTTCACGACGCACAAAGCGTTTTCGATCGATAAGAGTGATGTTTCCTGGAGAACTGTGATCTTGTAGGGAAGTCGCTGTCCGATTTGATCTACTAGCATGGTAATAAACCCTATGCTGCTTTCTCGCATCACCGCTTCATCTGCGAGAGAGAACCCGTCGGTCTTTTGAACTTTCATGTTGTCAACGTACGTCTGAAACAGGTAGCCCAGATATGGCTTGGGGTTCAAGTGGTCCTCAAGTCTGCACGTCAGAACGTCAATCTGCTCTGTAGGAATTACGACTTTTTTAACCAAGCTTGAAAGCAAACTCATAAGGTCTTTCTTGCAGGGCGATTTTGAATCGGTGCACTGCGTGAGGTATCCGCCAGAAATCTGCTATATAAGAAAATGGCCCGTCAAAAAATCCACTAGCCGCTAGACTAATTTTTTTCCCGTCAGAACAAAATGAAATCCGCCACATTTAGCGGAAAATCCGCTAAATTGGCATCACTGCCAAGAGTTGCGCGACCGACCGCCATCTTTGTTATCCGGATTGCTGCGGGAAAGCCGCCCGTCGCGGGTGAAGGAGCCTCGCCGCCACGCTTCTGACGGCGGCCGACGCGCGGTGGGGGCGCTTCGGTCGGCGGCGCCTCACGCTTCTGCTGCTGCTGTTCCTGGGCGGGGCGTGGTGCCGCCCGCGTCGGCGGCTGCGGCGCAGCCGTAGTGGGAGCTTCTCTGCGCGGCATGGATAACCGGAGTGTCGCAATCACGGCGGCGCGTGGAAAAGGGTCGCGCGACTCTTAGCTCCCTGCGGGAGCTATATACAGGAACTCTACTCATTCACAAGTTTAAGCGCCGCCTAGGAGCTCCGCTAAAAAAAAGAAGTATTGTAGCCACTAGTATCCTCGGCCGTAGCCAAGCAAAGCGCAAGTGGCTGGCCGCCATTTTGAATAGGCTCGCTTAGTGCGGCGTACCCATACCCATAGGCGTACTGCCGCACTGAGCGAGCCTATTCAAAATGGCGGCATGCCTATTCAAAATGGCGGCCTGTACAAGTCTGCTGGCTTGGTGCCGCTATGTTCGGAGCGGTGTCATTTCAGTGCCGCCTTTTTTTTTAACCTAAAGTGTGCTGGCGGCCGAGAGCTTCGTCGAACCTCTAGGCAAGGCAGCAACTCGGCAGTGCCGGCACTGATAATAGAAATGTCCGCGTTGGTGGGTCTTGAGCCAAGACTGGGGGTAACTCTCGGAAAGCTTGACCGAAAAGCTTGGCTTTTAGCTGCCTATTCGGGAGCATCGAATAATTCGAAAATATCGAATACCTGCATTCGGATCGAAGCGAATAACGAATAGAGAGCTATTCGATCGAATATTCGACAATACCGAATATTCGCCCATCCCTAGTTTTACTATAATCAAGCTGACTGCAGAAACACCACGCGGGGGAAGCACTTACTCATGCCCTCGCCCAGAGATCTTCTGATTGAGACTGGTGTCAAGATCACGGGGAAAGTGCAGTCAGCAATCTGGTTGTCAATCTGCAAACACAGGACAGAAAGGTACCAAAAGTCACGTTAAAAAAAATCCCTCGCATGAATTCTTATCTCAACCCTGTGCTTTTGAAAATATTCAATGTTTTCAAATAGTGTTATGCAATTTGAAGCCGAATCAAATATCATGTTAGTATTTGCCTCGATATTTGGAAGTTTCAAATATTCCCAAACCCTTGGTGCACTGAAATTAATCCTCCAGCGGTGTAGATTTCACCCCCCCCTTAGGCAAGTTTTGTTCTCCCACTCTGTACCTGCAGCACGTGTAGCTTGGCGTGGATCATGGTCTGGTGCTGGGACTTCTTGTACACGGCCCAGATGCCCGGCCTGGCAGGCGCCGCAGGTCCCTCCGGGGGTTGGTCAGGATCTGCATCTGCTTGAAGTCCACCTGGGGCGCGGTGGGGAGGAGGGAGGACCGTAACCACCAACCGGCCAACTTTCCTGGTGAGGCCACCTTCCAGGCCTCACTTCCTATGATAATGGCCAACGGCACCAGCAACAGCCACTGCCGTTTCTTTGCTCTTGTTTTCCGTCCGCACAAGTAAAGGTAACTGTCCCAGTATAAGCTCTCACAGTTATTTCGGAACAAAGTACTAACGGTGTTGCAGCGAAAAGTTACCGGACATAAAAAGCCGGTACCGAGATGACAGTTACCGAGAGGAGCAAGTAATCACCGGTAGCACATCATTAGTGACTCGCTACTTCCAATACTAGATGCCCAACTAAGAGGCTACAGTATTGGTTCCTGCAAGTATGGGTGTTCAATCAACAGTCCTGGGAGAAGGCAAAATGGCATATTGGAGCAGGTTTGGTGCAGTCTGAAAGGCCGTTCGACAGGAGGCTGGAACAAGCATGCTCTGTCAGCCCCCTACTTTCTTAGGCGTTCTAGCCAAGCCAAGTTTTCGGGCATTGGGCATCACGGCAGTCGTATCTCGAAGCTCCATTTGGGCTCTGCAACGCAGGACGGCGCTGATAATGAGTTTGGTGCAAGAGGGGTGGTTCGGCGCAGGATGGCGCAGGCAAACAAGTTTGGCACCCAATGGTGCAAATGGCGCAGCTGTTCCACCGCCCGTAGTAGCCTCGTGTCAAACAGCGGTGCCCCTCTAAGCAAGTGGTGCCCCTTGTGGAGGGCATACAAAAGAGAACAAAACTGTCCGCCCCACCAAGCCAAGGTGTCCCCCTCCGCACCTGGTATCCGCTGACCATGAGGATGGAGGCGGGGTCCCTGTCCAGGCGGCGCAGGTTGTTGTAGCGCTGGTACTTGCAGCTCCAGCTGGTTGGCCTCCTTGGCGCTCACCGCCTTGTAGAATGACTTGGACTCCTTCTTCGACTCCCACTTCACACCCGACCTGCATTGCGTCACAAGTGGTGGTACAGTCTACGCCCGTTACAACGGACCCTCTGAATCCGGAAAAAAAACGTCTGTTGTAGCCGAAGTATGCTGTATCCGACGAGGGGGCGGGGGGGAGAGAAGGGGGGGAGAAGGGGGGTGGGGGGGTATGAGCCCTAAAGTGGGTACTTTGACCGACATTGCATGCATAGTACATACCGTTTGGTCTTTCTACTCGCCTGAAACACCTCTGCACAGTGTTCGCGCGAGGGCAAAGAATCGCGTAAACACCGTTTCCAAAGCTTAGCCCCGGCATTGGAGAAGGCTTAGCGCATGCGGTCAAGCGTGTAAAGACACATGATAAGCTGAGCAAATAAAGCAAGAACATAACTAGGCGCAATTATTAACAAGCTATAAAACATCAGTCATGGCCATCGACATTAGCTAGGCTCTTTTAAATCCCCTCACGACGAGGCAGGTTTTCCCGAAATAGTTAGAATGCTGCCTGACGTTCCCTCAAGGCAGCTTCCACATTTTTAGCGATTTTAGTCTGGTCATTGAAACAGCTGTAATGAAATAATCTGATGACGGTCAGCTGTAAAATCGAAAGTTAGACCAGTTGGACTGAGCACGGTTACCGGCAGATTGCACACAATGGATGGGGAACAACCCCCCTACTTGAACCATTTCTTACCTTTTTCACCGAACGGAATGGGAACGATGCATGTGTGGGAATAATAAAAGCCGAACTTCACTGAACCAGAGTTTTTTATTACATAAAAAAAACTGATGAGGGCAGACTCTCCTCCGAGTGCACCACTTCGAGTATTCAATAGCCCTGTCTTCAATCTCACCGGAGTCGCGTTTATTGGCAGCGGCCTTGTTCTTGACGGTAGAGCGGACTGTCTGCTTAGACAGGCCTGTACTTCTGGCGATGTCGGCCTGTTTTCCCCATGTTCAACAGCGTTAATTACGCTTAATTTATTCGACAGTGAAATCAGCTAACCTGCCGCTCATGCCGGCTAGTCGCACAAAAAAATGCCACTGGCACTGGCTTGGCTGCGCCAATGACCCGGCGGCCAGCAATGTTGCCAGACATAACAGTTTTCTTGCAAAAATAAAGAAAAAGCACATCGGGTGCCGGCATCGCGGAAGTCCACTATAACTTTCAGTCGAAACAATTTTCGCCTAAAATTTAGTCTGTTGTAGCCGATAGTCTGCTCTAGCCGGGTCCCTTGTGAGCGGAGCGGACTCCATTTAAAATGCATGGGGACCAGACAAACCAACAGAAATGGTCTGTTGTAACCAGAAGTTCGTTGTTGCCGGATCCGCTGTAACGAGCGTAGACTGTACTACGATTACTAAACTACCCCCTCCAACTTACTCCTCTATTTTAGTCATGCCTAACAACTGAGCTGTAAGCTGAAATTTGTCCATAGCTCATTGCTGCAGAATAGACCACAACATACTGTGGTATTTTTACCTGCATCATTACTTATCGCATCTATTTTATGTCAGAGATGTATAAGTAACAACATGTGAACGAATCTTCCACAGTATGGCTATCAGGCTAATACAACCACTTTCACCTTCCTCAGTCAGGCATTCACAGGATTCAAAACCGATGCCCATTCCACTCATCCTCCCCGGCCCAATAGGGAGAGGCATACCCCGTGACGGAGATGTACACAATCTCCCTCCTGGGCTGGGCAGTAACCAAGGAGATTCCGACGGCCTGGATGTTCAGCACCACATCGTAGATGTTCCGCTCCAGAGCCCCAGACTGCAAACAAGAGGGAGAAATCGAAGTCAGCAGGCTACAGACGAAGTTTACAGAGCGCGCACCGGGGTAGGGTCATATGGATGACAAGGGTCAGAGTATGGAAAAGCAAGGAGACTGACCTCTGTATCTTGACCACCAGAGCGGAGTCCTCGGTGAAGAGAACCGTCCGCTGCCGGCCGTTCAGGAAGGCAATCCAGAACAGCTTGCGGTCGTCCTTCAGCTGGATCTGATCACAGTCATCCTGCAAAAGAGATCGAGAGCTACTTGACTCCACTCTTAGCTCCATCTGTGCCTCATGTATCCCCCTCTTTTACTTCTAACAATTACTTTAAAGCAAAGCCCTAGCGTTCTCACTGATGGCGTCTGTAACGCAAAAGACTGACGTGAAAGAAAAAACGCCTCCGGTGGCCGGATTCGAACCGGGGTCCCTCACTTGAAGGCCGGTGTCTATCCTATTGCTCTATCCTGACACGGTCGAAGTGGTTTGGAAAAACTTGGAACGAAAACAAAGGAATACATTACTGGAAGCTTCGCGTTCGACCATCGTCATCGTTTGAAGGAGGGGTGCACGATTTTTTTCTATATACTTCGATTAGTGCTTTCATTTCCTCTAGGGGAATGTCTCTAGTGCTTGTAAACTTACTGCATTGCTCAGCAACTAGCAAAAAAAGCCTTATATAAATCCAATAAGTGAGCCAAGGAATGACCCTATAAGACAGGCCTAAAAAAAGGAAAATATATGCTGGTTGCAAACTTACATCAATGGATGATCGTGGAAAATCAGCTAGTAAATTATGCCCTGAAAACAATCATCGTATTCTGTTTATCACAGTAACCTTCCCAAGTTAGCAAGTTATAACTGATGCTGGATTAGCCAAATGTAATTTTTATTATTATTAAGTATGCACCCATAATTGAGCTTGTTGTTTCATAGTACTATTACAGGGTTCGCGCAGGCTTCAAAAGCAAAAATTCTAGGGTTCTAAAGGGCTTTCAAGGACCAGAAAACACATTTTCAAGGTCCCCATCTAGTGTTTTATCTGAGATTATCTATAGCTTTTTCAACACAATGCAACAGTTTTTTATTGCACAATACCTAAGCACAATATTGCACATTTAGATAGCCACTAACAGGTGCGTGAATGTTCCCCCAGCTTTATTTTTTATTTCATGGTTGGTATTTATAGGTTTTTCTTTTTTCTTGTTGTTTTGCTCAGGCTGTTTGATTTCAAAACTTCGTTAATGTTGCCTGCATGTCCTGCTTTGTCAGCAAGAGTATCAGTTGAAACTGAATCAGCAAATGTTGCTCTAAGGCAGGACGAACTATGTACACGTCCACCATTTGCACGTAAAAGCAAACACAGATGGAGCGTATGAGGCACAGCAAACATGCAATGAGCAAACGTCCACAGACTTGGAAGATGCAAGATAGAGAACAGAAGCTGGCTTTCACTGGATTGTATTGTGACATGGATTGGATTGCCTCGTAATAATGAAAATCCACAAAACTTTTGAAATTTCAAGCAATACACTGAAGCTTGATTGCTACAAAGTTTCTTTAGATTTGTTAACACCTAAAATCCATGACAAACTCTTTAAATTGTTGTGAAAAGACAGGGCCATTGATTCTCTCCATAAAAATCAAGGATATTCAAGGACCATTTAAAAATTCCAGGACTTTCCAGGCCTTGAAATTGACACTTCTGAATTCAAGGGTTTTCAAGGTTTTCAAGGACCTGTGCGAACCCTGTATTATGATTTGCTTTATGAAGTAGCTGAGCGATGTGGGCAATTTTCATAGCAATACTTTTTTATTGATATTGCTGTGCACAAAATATTGTGTTCATTATTGCGTTAGATCTGTTTGTTTAGTTTTGTGCTTCGCTGATAATATAGACACTAATTTCACATCATAAAATTTTGCAACGTCTAAAACACCCTGAGCATATGTTAAATTAACTTTGTCCATTTGTCTGATAAACATACATGTTTTAGTTTCTAAGGACATTACTTTCAACTTTTTGCGCACATTAGTAAATGGTCTGCCTGGCAGGCTTCACTTCAAGATCTCTTTCTGCAGAGCCCCTACCGCACTGTTTCAGTTTTTAAACAATTATTAAAATTCCACTTGATTAGAAGCTTACACGCAGCTGAAAACTCCAATTCTGAGCCTATCGGGCAGCAGAAAACACTTGCCTAAAGTGTATTTGCTATTTGTTTGGAGAGAAAATGACACAACAGAAAAGCACAAATTCAATACAAAAGCTGCCTACTGGGTAGCCTTGCATAATTACCTAAAAAATAATCCCCAATGTAAGCTGGCTTTGACATATGCAGAAAAAAAGAATCGTCGGAACAATCTGGTGTGCGTGTAAGAATACTTATAAGCCCCTCACACGTTCTCATCCCACCCTCTTCACAACTATGCAATACGACATTTCACAACGAATGATAAGTATGTGCCGCCGAGAAGATACATGAGACGCTTCCACAGTCCATGAAAAAAGAAATGACGGTCACCTCTAAGGAAGGAAACAGGTTCTGGATTAAAAGTGATGTTTGTGACTCACGAAGCTGGCGCTAGACATATTCCTCTTCCTTCAGCGTACTTACTACCAACTACACACGCCTTCTCCAAGAGGGCTTAAGAGCACTTGTTCGCCAGCATCAATACTAGAGTACATAAGTGAAAGCAGCCCAAGAAGCAGAAATGGCCCGTGGCCATATCCACACAACGGTACGTGCTTGATACGGTTGTGCTCTTACAAAACGAAAAGAAAAAAAAAAGTCTGCGGAAATTCAGAGAACTGCCTACTCATGCATAACATTTTTAAGCCGCTTGTCTAGAGTGCGAGTTCCTTACAGGCAAATTTCTTGGTTTTTCAAAATTCTGTCTGACCATTTTTTGCTATTATGACGATAACACGAGTTACTTCCACCAAATCTGAATTTTTGTGTAAATGAAGGGTGTCACACGGCTTGCCATTCTCGCCATGTTTTTCTACTTTTCTTTTTCTTTTGTTTTTTTTCAAAATTCTGTCCACCAAACTATCTCCACTTACGCTATTATAACGATTACAGGTGGAACTGCCACCAAATCTGCATGTCTGTGGAAATGCAGGGCGTTACACGGTCCTGGCTGTGGGGGTACTCGGCAAAGAACGCTACGCATTAGAAAGAAAAGCCCCGTGATGGCGGATGAGGAGCGGGGGATGAGCACCATGAGCAGCTCGAGCTTGTTGAGCTTGGCGGAGTCGTCCAGTCCCCAGAGCAGGCAGCGCTTGGCCATGGGGCTGTCCCAGGTGTAGTGGACGGCCGCCTGGGGCGGCAGGAAGTACGAGGACATGTCCCGGTATCCGCTGCGCATCAAGAGGACGGGGGAAAGAGGAAGAGGGAGAGCGCATTACGTGCGGTAGGCTGCAGCACACGGTGGGCTCCTCCGACAAATATGCACCACAGCTTCTTTCAACGAGATTGGAGTGCCCACAGCTGTCCTGCCATACAATGCAAGGCCAAACCAGTCTCCTAAACATCCTGGGCAGCAATAATGAGACTGCGCAACAACGAAACACCCTCTTGGAGGACTGACCTTGAGGAAAAGTCCTGGCCCAAGAGCATCACCAATATGTAAGCTTCGACGTGCTGGTGTGGTATAAACATTCGTGAAAAAATAAAGCAAGTCCTGCGGCACGCCACCGTACAGGCACCTAACCATTGGGGTAATAGGACTCACTCTAACGCTACACTCCCACCTTTTCAAAACTAACGAACTGAGAATAAAAAGTAAGAAAAAAAAGAGACACGCATGAGTCATAGCTGCGCTAATCAAGGCAATAAAGAGCCAGGTCAGGCAGCCCTGATCAATCAGATTGGTGGATTTGGAATGAATTGGAAGCTACTCGGCCCCTGGAAGGAAGGTTGATAAAGACGACCCCACACTCACTACTGGCAGTAGGTGAGCTTGACGCTGCTGTGGTTGATGAGGAAGACGGGTGACAGTCCGTCCTCGTAGTCGCCAAAGCTCACCACCGCGGCGCTCTCGCTCACCTGGCACGACATGTACAGGCCCCCTTTCTGCGAGACGAGCAGGAGAGGAGAACCATGAGGGGGGCAGGGAAGAATGCACGTGCAGGGTGGTACCACAGGGCTGCACTGGAGTGATAGCCCACATCACCGCCCCCTTTTGAAGAAAAAGGGGCAAGGGCAAAGGGCTAGCTGCCACTTCTTCTTGGCAAATGCAAGATAGCATTTCAAGGGCCTGAGGGGGGTGCTTGCAAAGGGTTGTTTTGAAGGGCAGAGGGGGGTTATCGAGTCCTGCACATATCACATTTAAGTAGAAAAAAAAAAGACAGAAGGAATCTTGTTTGGAAAAATAAAGTATTTGAAGGTATTTTTATGTAACTACTACACGTCCAGGTGCTTTGGAGGCAGCTACTACAAACTACACTAGTGGAGTGACCGTACGCGGTAAAAACAATGTACAGATAGTGATACAACCACACACACTTAAATAAAAAGCAGAAAAAATATTTATCCTAATGCACAGCCAGATTTCACCAACATTGCCCAAGCATTGACCAATCAACAACCACGGCATGAAATGGTAATGAAGCCACTGAGAATAAGTGCCGGTATAAAAAAGTACAAGTTGGAGTGAACGTAACCTCCTAAGCTGTTCTCCTAAGCTGGCCACTCTAAGTGTTGAGTAAAATGTCTAATCCATGCAGTAAGCGAAATTCTGCTGAGAAAGTCACCACCACCATTGTTGCCAAGCGGTTTTAAAAAGTCAAAACCGTGGCCACCTTGTTTGCAAGCTTGAGCAGAACCGAGTTGTTCTCCTTGCAGGAGAAGGGCACCGTGCACTCTTCCGTGTTGGCGTAGCGGGCAAGCAGCTCCAGTCTCTGAACCTCCCTCGGCCAGAACGGCACGCACTGTTTGGTGGGGAGGGAAAGTTGTAAGGGAAGAGAGAACAATCACAGATACGGCTAACGGCAACCCAATGACAGAAGCGCATGAAAGTACCGTATTTTCCAGCCTATAAGTCGCACTTTTGTATAAGTCGCACCCTCCTCAAAATGGCAGCTTTTCCAAAAAACAAAAAACAAAAATGTATATAAGTCACACCGGTGTATAAAACGCACCAGTGTACAAAACTCACTTGTTAATCAGGCAAACTATTAGAGGATCAGTTCGTCAGAAAGTGCAGTGAAAGTACATGGTTGCAGTGGCCGCCGCCTCTGAACACATCCCCCGGTAAGCACTGCCAGACACGTGCATCAACCGTCCAAAGTCTAGACAGAACTAACTTCTCAAAAATGGTTTATTGATACACACAGATGGCATGTACTTACAAACGGTGTTTAGGAAAAACCATCGAAGCCTTCTTCCTCTGACTCGCTAACAAATAATACATTCATTTAGATCATAGAGCTGTGTCTCTTAAAGGGACCCTGCAACACTTGCCATCGACTACTAGTAATGTATTTTGGGATAAAGTCTATTGTCCCAGAAATCTCCTCCCGCAAGAATTATGAAAATCCGTTCACAATTAACGAAACTACGCGCGATGAGAAATCGCGCACAATCGTTCCCTCTCAACTCGACCGCGGGCAACGCGACGAAAGCTGCGCGCTCTCTCCCGGAGAGGGGGGCGGCTCGCGGCGTTCTCTTCGGCGGCCTTCGATATATCACATGCCGGGTAGTTTTCTCCTTTTCTCCGCAACGCGGAGGGGCCTATTTCCGGTCTGGTGCCACAAAAAAGCAGGCATGGGGGTCTGCTCGCAAATGCGCGCTCGGGCTGGTAGGTCGTTTTTGAAGAAATAAACGTTTGTAGTCGAGTGGTCCTGTTGAAAGGGAAGTATTGAGCTCATCACTCAAGCTCCGTGCGCACTCAAAACACAAAAGAAACGGCAAAACTGTGCCTACAGGTTCAGGCATAGAAGAGGTTCGTACACAGCGATGACGACGACGGAAATGGGAGAATCTAGCCGCGAAGTTGACCAGTGACAGTCGATCGGGCAGCCATGGCCTATGTGACGTCCCTCAGGCCATGCATAATGAGGACAACTGAAGAGAGAGCGGTTGGTTTTTCCGCGTCTTTCACATCGATTTGCGCGCTCACCGCTTCACGTGCACGTGTAATATTTGGCTCAGGTATTCCTGGCAGTGTAATCTAAACGTCGCGCAGGTTTACTTGCACTGCTCAAAGAGTGTTGCAGGGTCCCTTTAACGTGCACTAACATCATGCAACATACAGACAGGCACCTTTTCAAGAGCAGACCACGTGCGGCCACCATGTACCAAATTTATTCCATACATAAGTTGCACCGGTGGGTAAGACACACCAACGAAAATGTCAGAAAGAAACCGCGACTTATACACCGGAAAATACGGTACGCAAAATTTGTTTGAGCAGACTGGAACTCCAGACAACTTTACAAAGAAGGAGGCAGTGAAGAAGTATTCTGACAAGCAGGCAATCACAGTTGGAAGTTGAGAGAGTTAATAATGCACCGTTTAGGCCTGTTGGTATTTATGTCACACCATGAATGAATGAAAAGTCTTTATTGTGGAATGGCTCTTTGGCCTAATAGGAGGGGAAGAAGGGTGTCGGAGAAAAGACAGAAACAAAGAAAGAAGAGAAAGAAGTGCGTACACACATGCGTGTACATGGTATACATTTGCAATCACATGCGGCGATCGATGCCTGCCTCGTGAGCGAACGCCCAGAGGGAGAGCAGGGTGTCGCGGCTGTTGTTGCTGGGGGTGGTCCATTGATGCAGAGTGCTGATGTGCGGTGACACCATAAAGTTTTTTTATTTTTTTTTTTTTTCTGGAAACGTGGAACCATACCAGGAGCCTGGCACAGAAATCTAAACTGGCCATGGTGAGTGGAAAACAGAGTGCACGCTTTGCTCTCGCGCAAGACAGGCCAGATATAGGGGGCCTGACACAGGTGCCAATGCATAAATAAAACCTGTTTTTAAATTTTTAACATGTTAAACAATGGGATGCCTACAATTATATGAACAAGTCCTACTTACTGCGCCTGGGACTACTTCCATCCAGTACGAATTTTCCGTGTACTCCTTGATTTCAATGGCACTCTGATTGGATAAATTAATAATGGCAGGTGTGAGGAAATGCAATGCAATAACCACAAGTACAGACAATGGGTAGAGGACGTCAATGGAAATTAAAAAAAAAAAAAATAGTTGAAATATGGCGACACTTCCCACTTCCAACCTCCATCGCATAGCATACAAATTGTGACTGAGTTGTCGCAACTTTTGAGGACGTCAGCTGGAACGCTGAAATTTGTGCTTTTGCCTTCATATTTTCGCACTCTCTTTTTGTCTTGCAGCCACCAGGCCTCTGGGCCATTTTTGTTTCCCATATTGACAAAGGTTAACTGCAAGCCATAGGTCCTGCACTTGTTGGGGGATTTAAGTATGTGGTTCTCCACAACAGAAACATTTGACCTTTTCAACTAGCAACTTTTGGGCAACAGTCACCCCTGTTTGTACTGGTATAAAAAGTGCACACACACAAGTCCAATAAGCGCTTGGAAAAAAAGACCAAAGAAGGCACATACAAAAAAAAAAGAGAACGAAATTCCCCATTTTGAAAATGTACAAGCTGTGAAAAGCGGTGCTAACAAATTCCAATGCAATGCATTAAACCCTGAATACGCATGCACAAATTTCACCTTGCTTTGTAATAATAAATAATGCTTTGGCTTATTGAGAATTAACAAGGTGCTTTCATCACACTTAGCATATGTTCACCCTGG
The DNA here is from genome assembly GCA_013339765.2 of Haemaphysalis longicornis. Classification (NCBI taxonomy): domain Eukaryota; kingdom Metazoa; phylum Arthropoda; class Arachnida; order Ixodida; family Ixodidae; genus Haemaphysalis; species Haemaphysalis longicornis. The sequence continues at coordinate 252,563,879 of CM023449.1, read as the reverse complement.
CCCTGTTTTGACAGAATGCGAGCCACCAGCAAAGGGCGCTTGGCAGACGAACTTCGTATCTTACAGAATTGCAGCCATCGGGCAAATCCGAAGATGTTGCGACACAGAACCGCACTGAAGAATGGCAGAAACACCCGGCAGTGCTATTCAAGTATGACGCCAACAGTGAGGACAAACCTCGCAAGAAAGCCCCAGAGTGAGATCAAGGCTACTGAATTTGAGAGACCCTAAACAGAGCAAGATCTACTTACATGCAGCTAAAAACACAACGCTCTTCAGCATTGTTTGAAAGAATTCCATGAGCCTTCTGACATATTGTTTTGGCGCATTTTGCAAATGTTTTCAGTGGTAATGACGCGTCCAGCGTCTGAACAATCTGTCACTTTTTACTTGTGCTTTTTACGATGTTTGAAAGTCCATGTAGTATAAAAAAAGGACTATGGTTCCAACCTAAGCAAGGACACCAATTTCATCTAGATATTACAGCCTCCAAGTGAAAAAAAATGTACAAAAGTGGGAAATAATTCAAGCAGCCTAGAATCCAGCTGGAAGAGAGGGGGGGAAATTTTGTGGCTCCGCATCAATGATTACTGCGCCACTTCATTAAAGAAAATACAAGAAAGAGGCAGGGTGGGTGAGGGAGCGGCGTACCTTGCAGTTGTTGAGGACCAGGTAGTACGGCGTGAAGGTGACAATTCTTGTCAAGCCAGTGGCACTCAGTGCAATCCCAACGCTCAGCTGAAATAAAATAAAACGCAACACCTCCAAGTGATGCTTCAACATTCCATGACGTTTTCCATTCCAAGATGATCATCCCATTTGCGACCACGGCCTGCCATGTACGTACCAGGTAAGAGTGACCATCCTTGGATTTGGCTACTATCGTCCCCGAGCTTCCGACTGCATCCAGGGAGAACCGTTCGGACCACTCCGAGTTGAAGATCTTTATGGCAGCCTAAAAGAGTGAAATTGAAAAAACAACTTTGATAACTGCCCCGACCAGCAACGCAGGCAGCTCTACCGCTAACCTCTGTCGCAAGCACAGTTAATCACAAAACAGTTTGGCCCACCATTGGACTAGCATTGCGAGTAATCATATTGATTGCCATGAACGTTCACATCTTAGATGCTCTACCTCCTAATCTCTCTTAGAGAACAGTAAGATATGCTCAAGCTGACAGCAAACACAAAGAAAGCCTGCATATGCTCAAATACAACTACATGTCATTTTAAAAATAATAAAAAAAGGAATCCCACCTTCTTTTTCGTGAACAGGGTCTTGGAACGGTAGGAGAACAAGACAGGGCCGTCGAACGAGGCGGGGTGGGGGATCCCCGCTGAATCTTCGGTCTGGCATGCCCCCGCGGCAATAGGGAGGAAGGCAGGACAAGAGTTAGAAACCATACAGGCAGACTGCCCTGCGCACTACTACGGCTTGGTCAAGAAAACACATAGGAACAGAGCATGGAAAGCATGCACGAGAAAGGCACTTCATCTGGTCAGAAGTTAATGTATTCTGCATACAGACTTTCAGAGGCTGCTTTATGGGACCCTTCCTGAGAGCCTGCAAACATTAAGCTCTCATAGAGAACAACTTGTGATAGCTAAAACTGATAAAAAAAAAGGAACTTTAAGGCCTTTGGGTTTTATGCAAATGAAGAAGCATCAAGCTTACAAACTGCTGCAAGGCAGTTGACTGCTCCGATTTAGCTTTACAGGGTCACAATATAGCACTTAATATGATTCTTTTTAATTCACACTCATCAAATTGCCCTTTAAAACATTACAGATGCACCTCTAAGTCAATGTGCCAATGCAGTGGGCTTATGGCCAGCCAGGGTTGCCTTTAGGCATTTCCTCTTTTTTTAAACCATAAAACGATGTCACAGTTTTTAACAAAAACTTGCACTGGGCTGCCTGAGACAAACATGCATTCAACTGTATGTGCAAAGGCACAAGGTTATGTTCTCACATATTCCTGTAATGGCACAACAACGTTCTTCACATGACATTGAGAGAAAACATTCGGGTGCACATTTTTACCAAAGGTAACTGCAAGCAGCACGCACAAACACGAACAGCAAGAATAACGCTTTGTGCAAGCATGCGAGGTGCCTAAGAGATGTCGAAGAAGACTACGAACTAGTAGTACACATCACATCAGAGTACAGACAACAGTGACACGAGAAAGGTGCACCATTGATCGTGTCAGCTACGAGCTGTGACCATGCCCATTGCACACTGAAGAAGAAAAAAAAAAAGAAAGAAACCATGCCATTCAGGATGCTCAGGCAAACTACGGAGAACATGTGCGTGAATGTGCCAACACCTAACATCCATAAGAACCTTCACGCTGTACCTGTACTGGGCTCATCACTTCGGACTCGACAGACGACTGCGACCTTAGAGATTTACGTCTGTCGTCTCCCCCCTAGCAGGCGTTAACACACACACAAAAAAAAAGGAGGGAAAAAATATAGCAGCGCCAGATCATGTACAGAGCAAATTATTTGTTCAGCCACTGTTCAAACAGTAACAATTTTTCACTTACAACAGTGACCTTGCTTGACTGGTTTTGGGCCCTTCAAATCTGTCTTAGTAACTAAAGGGACAGTGAGGATGAGTTCATATAGACAGAATAGTGAACTTAGATTAGGTACATGCCACAAATGTGGGCGACACAACTACAGTAAATAAGTAAAAGGCGAAAGGGTGGGGACAATAAAAAAAGGCAGGTGGCATGAATTGACAGTGCCAGTAAAATCCCACTACAAAGAATCGAAGCTGAAATTACAGGCACAATTTTCACAGTCAAGTGAACCATCATATCTGATATCACAGCTCATTTGAAGAACTAGTGAAGGGATATAAGGTGGTGTGAAGAAGGTAACAAATCACAATTACATGGCTCTTCTCTCACTAAAAATGCCGTATCACAACAATTTTGTACCTCAAATAAAAACGCAATCTAAATGCAAGTTCCAATCAAGTCACAATGCAGCGTCAATGGATTATGCATCACCTGACACTGTCAATTCACATCACGACTGACTTCATGTGTGAACTTCGTAACACTACATGGGAATGCACAGTGAAGCCTGCTTGGGTTTTTTTTAGCTACATCAACATGAAACCTAGACAACCTGCCTAGAACAGTTGATGCTGTAAAAATCGGCACTGCAATCCTAAGCCAAGTTTGGCTCATGTTGCAATTGAAATGAAACGTGAAACATAAAAGCAAATCTGCAGAGATAAGATGTTACCCCAAATGATTACTTGTAGTACTTTTAGAGACTACTTTTACTCACGTTTGCTTTTACTCCTACTTTTCTTGCATTCAGCGATATCTTACCATATGATGCATAAGATAGTGCAAGGGGGCAAGGGAATGACCGATGTCGAAGCAAACAAAAATTTATCCTCCTTTATTTTTTCCCTGAAGGTTTGGAAAGCAATAAAAGTTTGAGATGTTTACATCTGACAAAGCACATTGTTTAGAGAACCCCATTGTCAGTGAAACCAGCAACCTTTACTTTTTAGTTACCAGTTACTTCTAACATGCGCTAAAAGCATGACGACGAAAGTTATAAAAAAACTAACAGCCCCAATCAGAGTATTAAAAAAAACAGTCAGTAGCAAAGAAGTTGCTGTGTTAGTAGTCTCCCTAGTTAATACCAAGCACCTTTTTTTGTTATATAAAGTGTGCAATTAAGAAGGACAAACCAATGGGAAGCAAGTCAAAAAGGAAAGTTCAAGTATGTGAACGAGAACTCACAAAACTGTTGTGCTTTTTTTTACCAACCTGCAAACATCCGTGTCGGAAAACATCGTTATATGTCACAGGAGGCACGTCACTCAGGCTTGGCCTTGCCTAGTTTTTACACAAGTACTTACGCAAGTCCTTAACGCAAATACTTACGAGCCTCTTAAAGACCTTAGTGGGAACATTGCTCCCTTTAATGTACGGGCTGTCGTATTTATTCACTTGGTGATGAGACCGCTTCCTCTCTTGGATGGCCGGAAGCTCTATCATAATCCTCTGATCAAACGCGCAAAACAGGCAACACCCTTTAGAGGGGCAACGTTCACCCGAGTTTGGTGTCTAACTAGCGGCACAGTGCGTTATCCAAAACCGAGCCATGGTTCAAGAAGCGTTAGAGGAAAGAGGATGCTGTCAACACTTGGCAACATTAGGAGAAATTTAACAAAGTGTTGCAAGAAAATTAGCATTAGCAGAAATTACTATAATTAAACGAGTTTTCCTATTATTTGAGAAAGAATAACAATTACAGTAAATTATACAATCACAAGAATTTCATTAATAATCGGAGAGTTAGAACTACCCGATATAAGATTATTAGGGTTACGACTATGGGGTTCTAGCAGCCGGCCGTGGCTACCAGAGGAGATATCAAGTCATCTCAAGGAAGGAGGTTTGCTAACGGTCGTTCTCTGTCGAGTCCCAGCTACCACTGATCTTCCCTTGTATCCCAATCCCAATCATGCTCGACTTGTGTCCCACGCATCGTGTCCACTTCGTCAATCTCTTCTTTATCTGATACAATGTGTCACAGGTGCATACGGCCACTGCACCCCGTTGGTTGCTACAAGGTTCTGGTGATTTTTCTTTTACAGCGAACGCTGTGTTTGGAGGGGGGTTTTCGCTCGTGTCTTTCTGAGCTGCCGAATTTGGTGGCACTTCTTGAGACACATAATACACATTCAAAGGGTGGAGGGCGCACGAGAGTAGCAGTCATATTGCCGACTGTGATGTTCGCGCTACCACACAAGCAGCAGCCACCCAAGACTCAGACACTGCACGAGCAGACCTCCAATCAGCAACAGAAAAAACGCGAGAACGCACAATGGAACGATGACTTCTCCACTTCACGCAATGGCGCAACACTGTCTAGCCAACCATCCCAAACCACTCCCCATGAACAATGGCATGAACGTAGCCCTTTGGAGGGACATAGAATTCAGGTAGGAATGCTCCGAAATCCAGTCCAGTGCTTCGAGCAATCCCAAAAGCAGCACACTTGGCATTTCAATGAAAGCCTCGGTTGTCATGACTCTCAGTGCTTCGGACTTCCGTATACAGTTTGGTGCGCTTAAGTGAAAATGTCAATATGACACGTCCGTGAATCTGCCGCCTCAGCTTTCAGTGCCGTTTTACTTAGGCAAAGATGTAAATGTGGTTGAAAATTTTGTGTGCATCTCGCCGTTACACACAGACGTTTAGAGTAAAACAAAAATGTTATAGAAAAGCTTTTTCAAACTTGGGAAGATTGTGCAGCACAGCTGAAGCAGGCCTTGGTCCTGACTGGCACGGTTACTATGTGCATTATGTACACAAGTTTTCAACGCTTCCATTACGAAATCATTTTTTAATGCCTATTTCACGTTCAGTTTGAGGCTCTGACCTTGAATGCCTGTAAATATTTGGTTATAGCCAAATATTATTCAGAAAGTATAGTAATTCCTGGTTGCATGAGAGGAATCACCTCGCAATACATTGCGTTTTCTCAATTCTCCTTAAACCCCTTTGTAGATGTGCTGGAATTTTGAGTGCATTCAACTTGTCAGCTTTTTTCTTCTTAACCTTTACATTTGCTGAGGTAGAGAAGGGTGCTCAGAATCAGGGGATGCTTATAATGAAGTACAATAGCCTAATTAAAATAGCTTGAAGTGCTCGTGAAATTTTTTTTGATCAGCCAGTATTAGCTGTAGTTTCGTTGCCCCTAATCTGTCTCAATAAACTAATGGAGAAGTTTCTCCTTCTGTTCATGTCTAACTGTGCTTATGTATAGATACGCATCAGATTTTATCGCGAACAATTAAAAAGAAAAGAAACAAAAAAATGATTTTTTACAACTCGGTATTATTAAAGTGATAATCACTTAAAAATAAAAATAAATGACAAATGCGAAACACAGCTGGGCATTGATTTCAAACAGTTTCTCATGTTCAATTTGAAGCTGCCATTATCAAACCGCTTTGTTGACTTTTAATAAGCACCCGTCATCTTTGTTTCCAGCAAAAAGGGTATTCAAAGCTTGGGGGTAAAAACAAGAAAAAACATTAAAAAAAGCAAGACACGCTGATGATCACCTAGCAACATTGTTTGGCAACATCGCAGCGAAAATAACTTTTTTTACAAATGCCTTTGTCCTACGGGTTCTTTGTTTTCTCTACATGTTTTGAGGAATTAAACGTTAGATGCACGAAATCCAGTTTTCCTTGAGTAATCTCATTTGTTTGAACCAAGTCAGAGTAAGCACTGCGGACATTACACCAGCCAACCACGTCTCAGGTACACAGGCACTTAAATTATGCAGACTGTGTAAACAAATATGCGTAAAAAGTAAGGCACAAATTTAGAAGTGACGGCAGTTGTAGTACTAACCTTGTAGTAGATGTCCACTGTTGTCTTGTTGACCATCCAAAAAGGGCAATACAGCCCCAGCACTATGCAGTCGTTGGTCGTCTCAACGTGCATGCCCAAATCCTGCACAGTTTCAGGGGCCCATCAGTGGCAACACTACCAACAGTCCAGCACTTGTGACATTGTTTAATTAATGGCACAGTACAAGCTTCAAATACATGGTCCCTAAATATGTCAGCACTCAAGGTGAAAATTTACGTAGTTTACTACGGTACAGTGGCACACTGTATTGGGGGTGTGCAGACCAATGGTGTGGCAATATTTGGTACATTTGGATATCGATATGACATTTGACTTGAGCTCAAACTGAGTAGCAGTGTTAAAGAAACAATTTTATGTTGTGAAAATAAGGCTGCTCAATGACACTCAGTTATTAAACCTTGTTTTATCCAACTCAGGTGGAGGAAATTACCCCCTTGTTAACTACAAAAATTCACTGCTAAAGAAAACATGCAAAATGTGCCCATCACAATGAAACAGGCATCAGCTGTATGGCATTTTGAGCCCTTATGATCGAAATGATAACAAGGGGGGGGGGGGAGGGATAATTAGGAGCTCCTATTCAAAACTATTCAAGTAAAATCATTCTTCACTTCATATTCAGCTCGAAAGCAAAAATCGCATACTGTTCACACATGCCTATTAACTGGTTATTCTGCCAGAACACTCAGGACAAACTCCTGCACTCTAAATTTCCTACGGCTTAGCCTGGCTTCACATGCTTTCATAGCGGATGTGTGAACCTGGTGCAGCAACTGAGTTCAGAATTATGCATCACCATCTGAAGGCCTTCTTCAGTCTCAAAGGTCAACACTGAAAGCTCATCCATCGAAGTCTCCAGGAGCTTTGCACAAGACCACTCCATGTCTCGGTAGCCAATCAGCTGCAAAATAAGCAAGTAAATGAATGAATGAATGAAGGAATGAATGAATGAACAGAATGTGATGCATTACACTTTGTTACTTTGTGCCCACCAAAAATGAACATAAAAGGGTGAGGACTCTTCAAGAAGACAGTGTACCTCCAGCTGAATAAAGATGCAATGCTACATTTGATTTACTAGAATTATCATACTCACACATACACAGGTTACCCCAGAACTTCATGCTCATTTGTTTTATGAGGCCCTAGCCATTTTTTTTATTTTGCTGCAGTTGTCAGAAGCATGACATGGGACAGTGAGTGAGAGGCGTAATGCCTGCTGTGACAAACTAGACCAGTTAATAAAGCTAAAACCTGCTCGAAATAATTAACTCCCTTTTTGCTGTTGAAGAAAGACATATGGCAGTTCAACTATAGAGGTTAAGTTTAACCAAGGAAAGCAGGCTGTGGGAATTTAAGAAACACAAACTCTCCAAGTTTGAACTTTTCCAGTCACGTACAGCTGTTTATAAGCGTATGCCTGCATTTTATGGTGAATAAAAAATTTAAAGATATAGCCTGCATAAAAGCAATGTCGCCCACTTGAATAATTCAAGTAAATCCCACTCCTATTCCACTTAAAGGTGTTGTGCCACCAAATTTTAACTCTGTAAAAAGCCTGCTGTAGGCTTACTCTGCATGCAACGACCCTCAACACGAAGTGCTGGGTACAGCAAGGACTTAATATATATTTTAATTCACTTCTAAAAATTACCTAAATGCTCTTCTGGAAATCGGGACCCATCGCTAGCCCACTAACCATGACGTCAGTGAACAGCATACAAGTTTGTGACGTCATACAAACGTTAGCGACTGAGCGACGTCAACGTGAACTCCAGTTACCACAGTTTGTTTGGTCGCCTATCAGACACACTAGGCAAACACGCAGCACAGCACGTGTCGCCACGCATCGCCAAATTGAATTGCCAGACCGCGTTGTCACACTACGCCGACGGCGAGAGAAACACGTCGGCCGATGGAAAGTCGCCTAGTGACTGACTCGCCGACCGAAGACGCCAACAAAACCGGTCGCCTGACTGGTCGCCGGACGCGTTCGGGTCGACCGAGAAGCGAAAACTGCGCCCCGACAACATTCGTGCGCAATGAACGCGGCTCTATTTTGTTAGTTTCTGGAGTGTAATAAACTCAGTAAGTTCCATGAAGCCCATACAACTCAACACTAGCGCTAATGCGATCCGTATTTTGGCGTTCGACGCTTCGGCCGTGCTCTTCGGCTACGCCGCTACCCCGGAATGCTGTGCGATCGGCTCCTAGAAAAATAAAGTCAGTTTCGTGCAGAAGAAGAGTTACGTAGGGTAATTTGGGTATAAGAGATAAGTATCGGCAAAGGTTTTTGACGTAAAACGTAAAACCAAAGTACGGCAAGCACTATCCCTTCAGTGCAAAATCGCAGTCGCAGCCGGCACACTTATTTTTGCGAGCGCTTTCGCAAAAGCAGCAGAGTTTATGGCGATAAGCTGTTGCGGGGGCTTCTGCGGAACCTTGCTGCGCAAGCGCATTTAAGAAATTTGAGTTTACAAGTCAGGAATTTTTGTAAAGTAGCTAGTAAACACCGACGTACGACTCCAAGGATGAGCCTCCATCTAGTACACCTGCTATATCGCAGTTTGTTTGGTGGCTCAGTGGTCTCGCGCGCTGCGCCCGTCCGTAGCGTTGCGGGTTCGATTCGTGGCGGGTAACTTTTTTTTTAGCTTTTTTTCTTACATTATACATGGTTGCATATCCATGGTTTTCATTTGTCTGCATCCTAGGATGCAGACAAGAATCCGTGTCGGAGCTGTCGCGGCTTGACATGACGAGTCGGCATGTTTACTTCCGTGGTGAAGCACGTATGTGGGGCAGCAGACGCCGCAGTAAAGTCGCATTGTACCGCAGCGCCGCATGGTAAATGGCAGAGCGTCCTCGCAACACTGTGACGTCACTAGCTTGAATCGGCGCCCAGAAACCGAAACCGAATCCTGTTCACATGAATCGTGCGATAATAATTTTTTTACTCAGAATATGTGCATGTGAGAGCATGTATCATGCTTTCTAACGAAATATAAAACGTTTGCAACAAAGAATGCACAAGCAACAAATTTGGTGGCACAACAACTTTAAAAGACAGCAGTGCACAAGACCACAGAGCTACAACACTGCCAAACATTAGCTGAAAAATGCCTGCTTAGTATGTTATTTTTCGTTTTGAGCAAGTGCCATTGCTATCTACGTACTAGTACCTGTATTTTTAAATTCCATCTAGCAAGCCAACAGTCTACGAAACAACACCAAGTGATGTTCAAAAACATTTTGTCATAGACATCTCTCTGAATCTCCCCGAGAGCTGCAGGCAAAAGTGCTTCTCGCTTTCTGGAAGGAAGAGTCAACCTCAGCCTGCTACAGTCAGGTAACCGCACTTCAGATGCTGTAATGGAAATTTCAGGCCTGTTCAAGTATTAATTCTGCCTCCGTAACAAAGCCTAAAGAATTGCTTTTTAGCTTTTACATGCATTCTTCTACTTCAACATGCTTTGTAATCTCCTGTTACCCCATTACATTAGTTATACCCCTGTCACATGGGCACTTTCAATCCGGATTGAAGTGAAGCGCGTTTGACTTTTCGAGCTTGCTTGACGCACCGCCGCTGCTACACGGCATGTTTAGATCCCGACCGAGAATTTGCACCAATTGCACTCACGTACGCCAGATGGCGCTAAAAATGTACTTCAGAGCCCGTGTCTGGTAACTTTGCGCGGTCGTAGTTATAAGGAACTATATAAATGTTACTGCACACTTATTTGGGTAAAATTATTTGATACAATTTGTGGTGTCAATGGAAGTTGCCGCCTTCTGTGCCATTACTCAGCGGGGACGAGAGTATCACCACTTTCGTCCTATCACGCTTGGAAACCTCAATCGCGCTTGAGAAACCAGGATTGAGTTCGAGCGGGGTCGGGCTCGATCATGATTGCAACTGCCTTGTAACAACACCCGATCCGGATTGAGCTTGATCCGGGTCGACTCAATCGCGACTGAAAGTGCCCGCGTGACAGGGGTATTAGTTGCTGCTACTATCATGTATTGCTGGCATGTGCAAAAACAAGAGAGCATGCGGTCACCTTTAGCTGAAGTTTAGACTCGCCAATCTCTGCATTCCAGAGCTCCACTCCTTGGCCGGCTTCCAGACAGAACAATTTGCTCATGTTCTGAAGAGAGAGAGAAAAGAAAGGATTAAATGAAACAACTTAGCAATTCACAAGCCATACAGCCTGCGAAAGCAGTTCAGGTAAAATACTTGAACCGTTCCACCAAATTTTCAGGGGGGTTAGTCAGGCAGTGTTTAGGAGGCAGGGGCTGCTTAGCACTTTTTCCGAGTGTACAAAGCTTTTACAAGAGGTATGACCAGGAAATTGCCAATTAAGCACACGTTAGCCTCCCTAATTAGCTTTGCCTGCCTTAGCTGTTTAACTCATTCCTTGTCACCACAGTCTCTTTTGATACTACCTGTGATTTGGGAAACTCAATTTCCCTAAAGATAAGTAGTATTTTAAAGGGAGAAATGAGGAAAGAAAAGATTGCCTAATGAAGTCTTGCAGCTATATATAACGAGCTAACTTTTCAGTTCTTGGCAGTTGAAGAAAAGAAACACTACAAGTCCTTCCTTTCCAGCCATGTAACCATACACTAAAACGTACGCAAACTATTTCTTTACCGAAAATCCAAATTTTCTGTTGTTGCCACTTAACTTTCGGCTACAGCTTTGAAAGAGTGTCATCATGGCAGCGTAGCTGAATTCCAACATGCACCGCGCACGGCATAGTGAACTAACCCATAAAGCCACTCAAAGTTACTGCCAATATATCAACTTTTTTCGCAGCTATGCCAAAAGCTACAAAAGTAGCCTCACGAAACACAGCAAATGCCATGCAGTCGATCCTCTCGTAGTTGAGAAGTAAGACAGGCAAAACTTGTTGCACTGTCCGGTGAGACCACAAGGCTGGGATTCCCCCCTTGAAAGGCACAACTGAGGGAACACAGACCTCCAGCTTGACGTAGAGGCTGCAGGAGAGCAGGTTTCGCACAAGCACGGTGGGCTGAAGCTCGATGCAGTACAGCGGCATGGTCGAGATCTTGCCCACACTCTCGTCAAACTTCACGGGCTCCCTCTTGCCAGACACCTGCAAGGGTTAATTAAGAAGGTGGGGGAGGACGTTTGGATAAGTGCACTACAAAAGTATGAGCGTTGAGGAGCAGCGCAGTGCAAGCACTGTGTAGAACGCAAACGTCGCCGCAGTTCTAGCACTCCTAGAACTAGATATCCCGACTGTCTACAGCTACTGTTACCAGGGACGTTAGCCCCCAGAGAGCCATAGGTACCAGGAAAGAGCGGACCTAGCACACATGCTATGGCAATGTCCGCAATTAGCCCCACTAGGTCACAATGTTAATGACAGTGAGCAGTGGGAGACCGTACTATGCGGCTCCAACCTGGAGGGTCAACTCTGGGCTTCCCAACTCGCCGAAGATGCTGCCAGAGCCAGGGGCTTCTGGCCGATGCCTAGAACTCCAAATGGCAACTAAATAAAGCTTTACTCTCTCTTCCCTAAACGAGCGTCCCCACGACTGCCATGGTTAGCTCTAAACAGCCACAAGAAACAAACCCAGTCCCATGTTGCACAAAAGTGCTTGTAAGCCAATAGATGTGCCGTCATCTTGCCATGGCCAGTTGTTGAAAGTAGCAAGGGGAAATTCAAAGAGCCAGAACTTTTACTTCATTTGCTGTAGACACCACTGCAATGACCCATGATAACACTACCAAGGTTCAGAAATATGTATTTCAGCACACATTTGGCACTTACAAACGTGTCACAACAGCTACACTATAACCGCTGCTGTAAGCAATGAAACATTGCACTAAAAATTTTGTCCCGAAAGGTTCTCGCGTAATGCAGATTAAACTTCAGGGGTTTTCAAACAGCTCCCTTCCAGCTTTCTTACACTTACATTGATGTAGAAGTACTTGTTGCTTTCTGTCTTGGACGGGCACTGGAGAACGCTGTTCTGTGAATGGTCAAAACCTTGGGGCTTCCAGATGAACGGGTCCATGGACATTCGGTACCTGGAGGGGACACAAGAGGTGACAACACACAATCGGGGGCCTCAATTAAAAGCAAGTCACGCAGCACTACTGCAGCTTCTAGACAATAAATCGACCAGCTAAGATCGGTGTTTAAAAAAACACTTCCGCTCTTCTTCCTTTACCCAATACATGGCTTGAGCATGTGACGCTTCCATGGTATACACTAAGATTGATACCATAACCATATTTCCTTCAAAATTACTCTACTAAAAACTGCCATTCACTTCAAATACAACCTAATTTTCATATCCTGTATTCAGCATTCATAATACACAGATATTTTATGAGTAATGTGAAAAAGACAGTTGTTAAGACAATAGAAGACTGGAATACCCTTGATGCACAAACTTTTGATGATGCAATGACTGTGCAATCATTTGACCGGAAGCTGGAAGTGTACGTCTCATGATAAGCTTATTTCGTTTCATTGGTTGAAGTGTTGGCAAAATGTGTCAATCCTCCCACTCTGTACCAGCCCAAAAAGGGTGTACAGTGTTTGAAATAAATAAACAAATAAAAATTAAAAAAATTATCCACCACAATCTCATTTGCGCACTTACGAAAAATAATGAAGGCATATCGCTTGGAGCACTGTCTCAGGCATCCACAAATCATCCCACTCGTACCCGGTCTTTTTCTTTCCGTCCTCTCAGTTCCTCTAACTCCCTCACTCCTTTCTGCTGTCCCCTCACCCTGCTCCTTTTCCCCTTGACCCACTTCTGACCCCAGCCACTGCACTAAGCTGCACACTCACTTGTCGCCGGCAGGCTTGAAGAACAGCTCGTTGGTCTTGGTGTACAGGGCACGGACGGGAAGGTGCAGGACCTTGTGGGGGTCGATCACCCCACACAGGAACGCCTCCGACATATTGGTGCCGTGGACCAGGTAGAACACCTCAATTGGCACCGACAGGTGGTTCACAATCTGCACACAATGAGACCAGCACACGGGGTGGGAGGGGCATCTTTTTCAAGTTCACAAAAGACAAGTGGAAAGATCGGCAAAGACACTGAAGACAAAATACAAGTTGCTTAGATTGATAGATTAGCTCACCCAGAACACGAATATACCACTCTTACGTGCAGCTTTTTCAAAATAAGGTAGAAAATAGTCAAAACGTGAAGACAGGTGCCACCGCTACTGGCTATAACGTGCAACTTGCGCCGGAGGAAGTGTTTGATGGTCTGGCGTGCACGTCTTTCCTGGCTGCCACTGAATGGCACTACTCGTCCATACTTAGGAGGCGGTGCCTCTTTTCGAGGAAGCGTGCAAGCTATGCACGAGGGGTTACTTCGACGCCAACATTCATGGGGCCTCAAAAGACCAATATCTTCAACAAAGCGTCAATACTGATCACGGGCCCTTTGAAAGAACATTTTGCTTAGTGGTGTGGGGCTGCAAAGAATGTGGGAGTACGGAAAAGCACAACTGATTTGACCGAAACAGACCAAACCGCTCGGTACGTGGTAGCGTTGCATTCTGTTGCTTCTACACCGCTATATATCACTGCTGCCTCGTTTGCCTCTGCTTTATCCTGACACAAACAGCGACTGCAGTCTCTGTTTGTGATTTGATTGTAGGGTTAACTGCATTGTGGGTTTAACGCAGGCGATAGGCCGCTGTAGTGGAGGGCTCCGGATTAAATTTGACCACTGGACTTTAAGTCGCCGACATCTGACAGCCGTACTTTGCTGTTTCCTCCATCAGAAAAGCGGCCGCCGCGCCGGAATCGAACCCGCGACCTCTGCTCAGCAGCGCAACGCCTTAGCCACTGAGCCACCGCGGGGGCAGTCTCCGTTTGTGTCACATTTCATCAGCGTTTGATTAGCGATCTCTCGCAATTTAGCCATCTTTCAGCACCAATCAAAGCTCAAATGGCTATTGGAAGATCAGACTTCTTTTGAAGCCGACTTTCTGGATTCCTTCCTGTCCCTTTAAGGTGAAGGTGCAGATGAGTGTACGCAGAGTTATTGTAGCTACTGCAGAAGGGGCACAAGTTGCGGTTTACACACCAATACATATCGTACTTACTCGCATAATGAACCCTCCCCCCACTTGTCTTCTTAAGAATTTACTTTTTTGTCACTGAATAAAGAAAATGCAGTGGGAATATGTTTTTATCTCAGAATGGTTGCTAATGCCGTAAACCACACAGTAACATGATATCACGCTACAGTACGCGCAGAAATGATAAAAACGCATTCCAGCAAAAAGAAATTTCAACAGTAGCAGGAGATGTGAGTGTGAATGCTCTGGCTCACAATTGAAAAATTGCGCACTTGCGGAGCGCCATCTGCTGAACGCAACACAAACCTTCTTGTTGCATAAAAACGTTGCTGCATGTGAACACAGCACAAAACGTACTCCGCACTCCTTTCCTGCTCTTTGCTGTTCTGGCGGCGTGCGAACAAAGCACTAAACGTACTCCACACTCCTCTGTTCTTGCTGTTCGGCTACTTTGACATCACACTATGGCTTTGTTGTTCATCGATGTTCCGACCTGTTTTTGTGCTCCTGGTGCGCACCGTACGATGGGCCAGCACATGAGCTACACAGCCGGATTTAAACTTCATGCGTTGATGCACATGATGCGCGCGGCTGGGTGGCACTTTAGTGTTGACCCACTGTGTGCACGTTACGGGCAAAAACAAGGTTTTTGGGTGGTGAACAAGGAGCACTGTGTGTTTTGTGGGCCAAAAGAAGGGAAGTTTCCGAGTATGGGAAAAGAAGTTTTGGAGTGCCTTGACGGCATGGAAGACGATGTGCTGTGGGTCAACGACAAATGTGAAGTGGCATGCAACTATAGTGAGGAGTACAGCTCCATGGCAAGTAGGGGCCGCTAGCATGCTGTGAATAAAAAAGGAATTTGGTTACATAATTACCTACAGGTTGTCACGAAAATGGTGGGGCTTTGACAGTGCTTTTCTTAGCAACTTCATTATAAGAAATTTCAAGTTTTAAAACTGTTGAAATTTTTCCCCGCATAATGAACCCTCCCCTCAAATTCATACTAAATTTTCTGGAAAAAAAAAAATAATAAAGTGGGTTCATTAGGCGAGTAAGTACGGTACTACAGTGGAACCGAGACAATACGACTTTCAAGGGACCGCGAAAGCATTGCATGACCGGGGTGTCGTATGATTGGGGTACTTGTAAATGCTGCCCTAGTATATGGTCTCACGCAACAGGTGGGCCAAGAACATTTAAATTGCTATACTATTTAGTAAGTTCCTGTGCAATTTGCAAACCCCTATCTAAAATACAACGTTTCTAAAAAAAATTAAAAACGCCTCTTTTGTCTGCCCCCCCAAATATGGTGCTAGACTGCGAGCCCTCGGCCTCACATGCGAGATGAGGTGAGAAAGCCGATGCGGCTTAGAAATACGAGAGGGAATAAGGTGAGAGTGTGCCACAGGGCAGTTATACAGGGGACGGTAAGCAGCCGAGGAAAGCGGGAGTTTGGTCATCGGCGTGGGGTATTGTGTATGTGTTTTCCCGTTCGTCGGCTTGATGGGAGCTCCAAATTGGCAATTAGTCGGCTACCTAGGCTTTGAATTCTCGCGGTTGGTGTGCTGGCGCTCTGCTTCTGCGTGGGGCCATCGAAGGCTCCCGCCCGCCAATACCCGCATGCATTTTTGAGTCTGTTCAGCAAGTGGTCAGGCCTGCCATGGACTGTTTACCTTTGCACACCAAGCAGCGTCAAACGGTGGTTAAAAAATGCAGGGATGAGAACGTGGGAAAAATGCTGGTTTATCCCTGCCAGCGTCCGTCATATGAAGCGAACTGTGTACACCGGAGCATTGTAAAATCAAGGTTTTTAATGCACTGTTTCTATGCGGAGTTTGCATGGACTGCGGTAAGCTGTCGTAAGATGCGGGTCGTCGTAAAACCACAGGACATATTATCAGAGTTCCACTGTATATCCCTTGTGCCAGCTGTATGGCAGCTGCTTATCTCCGGGAAGGGGGACATGCATTTACCCAGTTTTCCAACAGAGTTTTGGGCAGTCTTTATGCGGTCCTTCTTTTCTGTTAAGAGAAAGAAGGCAGCAAAGAGGGCAACCCTGTTGCACTTTTCTTTTTGAGACACCGCAGTACAATGTTTGAAATTCCACAACTGGTGAGCAACAGCAAATAACTTCATTAGGCAGTTACACAAGCAGAGAATGTGACCATTATCACAGAATTACCCAAAGAAAGTCCAAAGCTTATTGCACTGCTGGCACTACCTCCAATGCAACACTTGAAGGTAGTGCTAGAAACGCAACAAGCTTGCTAGGACTACCGAGCTTTATCCCTGTTTATTCTCGAGCTTGCCTGCTTAGAGCTTCAAAAATTCCCGCATGTTTCAAACACAGAAAGATATTCTCCGCTCAACGCAACTACACAGCCAATTCCACGGTAAAACCCACACACACACACACAAAAAAAAATGAGACGAAAAGCAATTTAGGTTCTACTGCAGATGTTTGAGCCAATACCTTGCAGACGGAGTAGATCATGACCAGCTTGGAGCCGTAGTGGGAAGTGGTGTCCACAATGAAGGCCCAATCGTCGCCCGGGTAGGTCTTGATGGGGAGCTTGAAGTACCGCTTGTCGGCGTAGGTCACACACACTTTGCGCACTGCCGACACGCCTGCCTCCACAACCTGCACGCAAACAGTCCGACAGCTGAACAACGTGCAGCACAGTGCTGGCTATTCTTTTGTTCGCGGGTGTATGGGGGATGTCTGAAGTAACTTTGATTCAGTGGGAATATACTCCAAAGAAAACATTCAGGAATGTTTTTGCCACATAGAGAACATAAGCCAGTCTTCAGACAGTCATAGGAAATAAAGGGCCACTGAATTATTAAAATGCAAGCCCGGCCTAGCGGAGAAACTTCTTCGTCGCTCGCAATGTCTGCTTGGCCCCAATCAGGATCATTCAGGTTGTTTCTCGCAGGCTGCAATATGCACCACTCAAACGTGGACACCACAAGAAACTAGCACATTTAGTCAGTCACTCATGTGAGCACATGCCCACAAAAGTGTAGCACTTTTGGGGCTTTTTTGTCTATCAGGGAAATTTCTCCCTGTTGCTCAATTCTTCGCCACCCACAAATGTCACTAGTTGCTCTGAGGCTCAGAGCATGTAGCCAACAGGGGTGCTCACCACTTGAGGATTCAAAACCTCTGATTGACTTAAGACTTTTCAAAATAAATTTAAAAAAAAAAAGAAGGAAGCCCACACTAACGCGTAAGACTTCAACGTAGCGAAGCTCTATGCAACCTTCACGGCCACCAGGAAGGTGTAAGTCCACGATTGCAGCCAATTTGCTCCTCCTTCACTGCCGCAACGACCTTTGCACCATAATTGCTGCTACAAGTGTGAGCTGCTTCCACTTGCTTTTTTTTTTTTTTTTTCCGAAGTGATAATCATTCGACACCATCTTGGAGGGGCGTACACTACGTGTCTTTCTCATTCCGAGCAAGTGCTGCCACAATTACAGCGAACGCTGAGGTTTTTTTGGCTAATCTTGGCTAGTCTTCTTAAATGCTTGGCTTGACAAACATGTGCCAGTGACACTGGGTTGTCATCGCAAGGCACGCACACACGAGCGCTAAGCATTTTCTTGGTTTTGTTAATGCCAGGTGGTCGCTGCGAAGACTGCGCTCCCAAGCGCGCACTCGGCGATTTCTTGACATATTTAACTGTGGACACCAAAAATTGCGATTTGTTAAAAAGCCTCGCTGTTAAAAAAGATAGCACCTTGGTGATGTGAAATACAGGCATCATTATAGCCTTTCTTATCTTAATATCTCCCCTGACATTAAGACAGGCTACAGAAAAGTGGAACAGCGCACCCTAGGTCGCACCACTTGACTAAAAGAACTGCTCTAGCACGCACTGTTATGTACACAGCCCCATCGCATACCTGAATGGCAAAGTTTGCCTCAGTGAGGTTCTGCTGGCCGAGTTCGGCCAGTGTGCCCGAGAACCTTCCCTTGTGTTCGGATGTCTCCTTGAAGGTCAGCTGCACCATCGCATCAGGCTCCAAGATCACCTCATCTATGTCGTCGTCCACATTGGGCGAAGCAACCTGAAAGCCACCACACACACGCCCCACTTTTCAGCCAGCAAGCACACACAAATGATAATGTGAAAAATTATGTTTGTGGGCCAGAACTCACCCGAAATGGAGTCCCTTCAAGGATGACGTGGACCACAATGCCCAGGTAGTTTTTGACAACATACGGGGCGTCCAAGCGCTTGTGCTCCACGGGGGTCTTCACTAAGGCTGCACTGAATGCCTGTAAATGAGGGCATCTTCTCAAACCAGTGCCCTCGACTATTGCCGATACTCCATCGTTACCACCCTGCTGTCCCCAGCGCTGATAGAAGAGAGCTCCTTTCGGTGAGCTTTAGGAATCCACAAGAAATGCGTTATGTACCACCAGCTGAGTGTGGAACATTTTATGTCATTATAAGAGTAAGAAAATGGGCCTAAGCCTGGTGCAAACAAAACCTATTCTGTGGGGAAAAATTGGCTGACGACTGCAGTACTCCCTAATTCGAAATTTGAGCGCAGCACGAAATGATCTTCTCGGTGACGGCGCATAGCTTCTGCGTCTCAGGAAGTGTTAGTGTCATCAGCGAACGCCCGCTGGTATGTGCTACGCTGGCATTATCTCGCAGCGTATCGCCGCTGCCAAGCATGCTGTTGTAAATCGTGTTTGAACTTTCCACGGAAATGTCACGTCACTCACGTGGTTTAAATGAGCCACACAACGAAGAGGACGACGAACGACTGATGTACATGAAGCACACAACGCATGCTGGGCTTTTGCACTTTTTGTGAACTCGAAAGAACGAGACGCTTGCTTTCATGTATGCCTGGTTCCGAGTCTACTTTCTCGGGAGGGCTTTCCCACATGTCCCATGCGGCCTCAGCATATCGCCCTCCCCCTCCCACCTCCGCCATACTTCTCTCCCCACTTTCCTGCCTGCTCTATCCCAATTATCTTCGAAGTGTCCCCTTCACTCGCTCAGTTACAATGAAGCCAACAGCGACGCTACACCACAGGAGTGGGCGCTTAAGAGCTGCACTCTAAAAAGGGAAGTGGAGGGGGCAATCATGTGGCACCATGCCTGGTAGGGAGGAAATAGAAGTACCGTATTTACTCGCATAATCCTCGCACTTTTTTTTCTGAAAAGTCAGTGCAAAGTTAGAGGTGCGAGAGTTACGCGGAAAAAAAAAAAAAAAAAAAAATCCGGTGCACAGTGTTGCCAATTTGCCTTATGCCAGTCCCGCTAAATGTAGCGGTCGTTTTTTGTATAGGTAAGCTCAGTGTTGCCAACAGCAATTTCTTTTTATTTTATTATTTACAACGTAAATAGTCTCCCGTCGATCAGCGATCATGAAATTGCCGCCTTTGCTTTCTGGCGCGCGCCCTATCTCGTCGTCGTATGTGCGTGCCCTACTCCAGTAACGCACGTTGAAGTCGGTGACGCCGAAGTGCCTGCCTGCGGCACGGTTGCCGTGTTCGATCGCGTACTCTTTCGCTTTCAATTTGAAAGCGGCAGTGTAGCTGGCGTTCCTCCCCATGGCGAAGTGGCACCAAGCACAAAAAAATTAGATCAAAAAGTTCTCAAAAGGGCAGCGAGCTATCCACCACTGACGCGAGTGACTCACTGACTGCTGTCGCTCAACGGCGGGACCACGACGGCGACACGACGACACGACAGCGGGCTGCGCGAACACCGTCTAGTTGCGCGCACGCGAAACATGCGCGAAACCGGCTCAAGTACAGTGCGAGTAGCGTGTTAGGGCGCCTGTTAGGGAGTAGCCATGCAGGTTGTTAGGGCGCCTGGATGGCCTTGGATACACAGCGCTCTCCGCCGAACGGAGAAGCGGCGGGGGAGGGCGCGCGTTGAAGAGCGCGTGCACCATGCGGGTTTCGCAAGCAGGCAACTTTCGCCGCTGCAAAGTTGGGGGTGCGAGGATTATGCGAGGAACCAAAAAATTCAAGTTTTGGTGGTTCACATTAGGGGTGCGAGGATTACGCGAGTGCGAGGATTACGCGAGTAAATACGGTAGGTCGGGCGAAACCTGGTGCAGCTTGAGAGATGTCACTGCAGCTGACATAGTAATGCTAATAACATTACAGTGGAATTTTGGTAGGTGCTGTTGAAAGACTAAAAACAGCAGCAAAGGTTTTTTTTTTTTAATTTTTGGACGTGTTGTTTAGGGGGTGGGGGGAGGGGGGGAGCAATGGCTAGGTGTTACCCGAGAACAAGAGACCCTAGTCTTACTGCACGATATGTATGCTAAAACTTGTGAACAACTGAACAGGGCCGTGCAGGACACTGGACAAAAAATCTAAGCAACAAGCACTGGCCTACACAGCAGGTTACCCCATGAAAAAAGGAAACAAAATTGCAAACATGTGATAGGCCACTAGGTGGGGCCTAATAGAATCCTACAAGCAAACACGCATCGCTTGGTCAGGAATGGTCAACTGCAATCGCTGCTTTTCCCCAGTCACACTGCTGCAACCCAGGGACCTTCAAAAGCTAGTACCAAGCACATATTCTAGGCCTAACACGTCCAAATTTTAACCAGACTAGCCTAGGAGGAAGATGGTGACTCCCAGAAGCCGCGACCCCCGGCAGCACTCACCACGCCGAGGTCCTTGAGCACTTGCAGCGTGGTCTGCGTGATGGTCACCTCCAGGGTGTCCTCCACCAGCAGCTCGATGGAGTACATGGGCGGAAGGTTGGCCGCGTTCTGCGCTTCCTCATCCACTATGTGCTTGTCCACCTGGGCAGACGACGCAAAGTGGGTCCCACGTGAAACTCGACCTCGCAATAAGCAAGAGGGCTATAGCGACGTACCACATACAGACATACAAAGAAGTGATGGAATTTACCATTGCAGTCTTCGCGGTACACTGGGACAACTGTTACGACGAAGCAATGGTTATATGAAGTAAGTTAGGCTGCCATCCCATCTTCATTCTAGCGATGTTATAGCTCGGAAAATTTGTTTTCCCACAAAATACCAGGTATACGGCACACACCATTTATAATGTAACCAACCACAGTATGCGACCGGAGATAATGCGGGTTTTTGCGACCACCAGTTTACCTCTTGTAAAACTCAATGTACAGCTTAAAACAGTCGCCTAAAATTTGATACCGGTTATAGCGCAGTTACTTGACAGGCCTCCTGATCGAAATTGACCGAGACAAGTGGCGGGTGATTTCAGGACAAAAAAAGAAAAACCCACAAAAAGAGGAAGAATCAGTCACTAGACGCAGGAACGCTTCCCTCTCCTATCACTTTGGCCCTGGGAAAGGAAAAAGATGTGCACCCTTGCATTTGCTGCACTCAATTTGAAGTCGTGTGATAACCACAACTGCACTTTCACTTGGCGCAACTGAGCCGTCGCGCAGCAAGTTGCCGCACCGGAACATTGCTCCAATAAACAACCGCCCTTTCCCTTTTTGCACCTCTGGAGACAGAAATTTCCGCTCCATGAAGTGCCTCACTGGAATGTTAGCAATTTCCTCTTGCATGTCTAGTGAATGAGGCAGCACGCAAAAGAAAAATAATAATGAGTGCTTGCGTTCCGATCAAACTGCACTGACACCGGTCCATAGGCGCCAACAACAGGGGGGCTCGGGTGCCTGAGCCCCTCCAGATTTCTTAGTGATGTGGTGGAGTTAGTGATGTGGTGAAGCTCTTAGTGATGGGTGGAGTTATCAGAGAAGCTTCAGATAGGCATATTTTATATTTCGAATTATCGATACATCCAACTATTTCGCGATCCCATTGGAGTTAAATATATCCGTGTTCGACTGTAACATCATGACGGGCCAAAATGGGTCCATACCATGCAAAATCTCTCCTTTCACTGGAAGAACGTGACCACTATTGAACACAGGCAGCACACGTACCTTCAGTGCAATCTCCCACACCTTGCGGCCGCCAGGAACCTCAATGGGCTCCACCAAAGGCTCCCACACTGCCAGCTTCTCATTGTAGTAGAACACAACCGAGCCCAGAAAGCCGCGCACGGACATCTGCAGAAGTGCAAAAGTGGTGATCACTAAAAAAAAAACAGCTTTCCACCACAACACTGCTTCGTTTCATCCTCCTAATTTACAAGTGTGTGCGATGCTGCAAACTATACACATGCACATATAACTTGGCATGCTCAGTCACAGCCTCAGCTGAAAGAAACACCTAGCAAATGCTAAGCTCAGCTAAGAAGCAGTGCGGTCTCACCTCTGAAGACCAGTCCAGGACTTCAGCCTCCAGGCTGGCCTTCCACAAGAGCATGGGAACTGAGCGGTTTTCTGAGCCTTGTTCCAGGGTGATCACGAGAGACTTGGCAGTTATCAGGGCCTGGAAGAGATTGCACAAGCTGCACATAAACTCCTTTATGAGAAATTTTCTTGCAGAGAGCCAAGCATACACCACACTCTGTGGTAGCGCACATGTAAGGGTCAGTAAAAAAAGAAAAAGGGGGGTACTTTTCTTACAGTGATTGCTGTGGTACCACCAACACGCCACATATGCTCGAGTGCCCTATCCGCAAGAAATCTGTACGAGGTTATGCACGTCACACGGATAACTTGCTGATAGGGTCGGGCAGATTTCTTTAGGTCATGCTAGGCAGTCACAGCAGAAGAGTCGGATTACACTGGGGCAGACTGTAATTTGAGAATGTGACCGCCCTACCCGCAAGCAAGTGGGTGAGGTCTCCAAGTGGAATTTACCTTGAAACCCAATTTACGAAGCGCTCCAGGCAACACTCACAAGCCACACTTACAAACTTAAAGGAGAAGGTCGATGTAACTGCAGACAGCAAAGCGTGAAGCCCTACAACCGCAAATTGGCAAAGTGGGTTTTCATGGTACCTGTTCGTCCTTGCGTGCAGCCTGGCTGTCCTGGATGGGTGCCGTCGTCTCCATGGTCTCCAGGGCCTCCACGGCCAGGGGCACAGTGGGCTCCTCCAGGAACCACAGCTTGCTCTTGTCCAGGCTCATGATGCTCCACACGTCCCGGTTGTTCGGCTCAGCCTCCAAGTCCGCCT
The DNA here is from genome assembly GCA_013339765.2 of Haemaphysalis longicornis. Classification (NCBI taxonomy): domain Eukaryota; kingdom Metazoa; phylum Arthropoda; class Arachnida; order Ixodida; family Ixodidae; genus Haemaphysalis; species Haemaphysalis longicornis. Next base: position 252,540,290 of record CM023449.1, on the reverse strand, counting down.
TCTGCTCCGACTGGGCACGAGGGATGGGAGAGAGGGGAGGGGGCCACGATAGGACAGTAGTCAAGACTGCAGTCCTCTGAAGTAATGTAAGCCCTGCCAAAGACTGCGGTGTCCCTACAATTCCCAACAGAATTCTCTATAAGGTACCGTAGTTACCAAATTCCAACGCACAACTTTTTCTGTGTTCAATAGGTCTTAAAAGCATTAGAATCAGGTAGTAATAGAAACTGCCCCACAGCTGCCCATCGCCATTATGCATGGGTGGCAGGTCATTTGTTGCTGGAAACCGTAGCAGCCTGGTTTTCCTGTTAATTTCTGCATCGCAGGAGCCTTTGCAATCGGATGCCGCGCTGGCATTGTTCGATCCATAGGCTATCCTCGCCAAGAATGGAAGACGCGATGATGCGTCGTTTCCACTACGAGAATAATCTCAAGCGCAAGGTTATTCTACGCATGGAAGAGAGCAGTAACAAAAATGCAGGCTGTCGCTTTGGCATGTCAGAGACGTGTGTTCTTGACTGTTGATCTTTGAATGCAAGTTGTAAAGCAGAGGATGCCACAGTCTGTGCATATGTAGGTTTCTGGACATTAAGATGAGCTATCTGGCACCATGAGGCAGGTCCAGGTGGATCACAAGGAAAAGTTCCAACTTATTCCCCAGTGTGTCGGAGTTTTCAAGTCAGAAACATGCTTCAGCCTTAAAATAATTATTGTTATTGCTACCATTAAGTGAACATGAGGCTTGCAAGGCAATTTCCGCCGCAGAAACAGTAGCACTCACACTGGGAGCCCCGAGAGAGCCAAGACTCTTGGAAAGGATCTCCACAGCAGAGGGCGTCACGTGGATCTCAATGGGGGAAAAGTTGATCTCCATGTGCTGACCATTTTCCACAGTGAACGTACTGTTGAGGCTGATCTCCGTGGGCTTCAGAATCTGAAAAGAGGGAAAAACAATAAAAGGACAACTTACTACACAGTTGATCTCTGTCACCTTTCGCACTACTGCAATACAAAGAATTACATTAAAAGTCACGACAAAAATTTCAGAGTGTAAGGTTCAGATCAGGCCTAATTTTGATAGTTTTCTGAACATTAACAAAAAAAAAAGCCAAGACCAACAAAAACCTACAAGATGAGAGTATCCGCATACAACTTGAGTAAAGCACTACATGAGGCTGCCGGTCAAATGTCCCTAATTTGTCAAAGAATCGAATTATGTTCTTTTATGCTGCAATTTTGCACACCACTTTCGGAACTAAAATACCATTTTGCCTAAAGAAAGCTGGGGCGAGTCAGTAAAGCCTAACGGAAAATAAAACAGCACAAAAGGCAAGTGGTAGTAGTATCCCTCTAACTCGCTTTTGCCTTTTGTACTGTTCTATTTCGCAACCATTCTGTCGCTCCAGTACCACCCATTTTTAATTTTTTTTATTTTTTTTTGACCAACGCTTCCTACACGCTTCCTTCAGCTCACCTCCGAACGAACGTGCTCCAGCTGGAACTTGTCGACGTAAGACGTGAACATCTTCAGGTCGTCCATGACTGCCGTCATTGTCTGCGTGGTGCCCACCTGCCTCAGCTTGTGATGAATGGAGCCCTGCAAGGGAATGGAGGGAATGGAGGGATTTTTCAGACAACCCCAACGACCTGCCAGCACACAACCGCAGATTTACACTTTCTGGCTGCTCTTCAGTGCTGTCCGGATTGTGCACTGTCAAGACCTGGGAGGCAAGCACCCGTTCAAGCCAGTCTCACCTTCATTATGATGCAGGCCGACTGCGGGTCGTCGATGTCCGCCACGAGGACGATGTCCGGCTTGTCCATCTCCAGCTGCACGGTGTAGTTCCTCTGAGGATACGGCGGCATGGGTGGTGACGTCGTGTCTGTGGCTGCGAAAAAAGGACCCCGAGAAGCCATGGCTTTTGACGCATGATCGAGAACAAAGCATAGCACAAACTCTCGACCTAGGTGATCGCAAAGGCAATGGGACAATCCAGGCTCGTCGCCTTGAGGCTCGTCTTACCAGCGGTTTTGCTGGCCGGTAGGTCAGGGCGTTAAACCGCTGACAGGCTGACAGCGTCTGGCGAGCCGTCTGTCACTTGTACTCCAAAATGTCCATGCTGTCAACGAGGGCGAACCTGAGGGTGGTGAGGGTACGGGACAGTTAAACACAAGCGTAATGCCCCGCTCGAAGCTGCTTCAGCATTGAAGCGCAGGAAAGGGTGATACGGGGCAGCTTCTGATCGGCTTTTTTGCCATCGGTTAGCGGTGTTCGTTTTAGTTACTCCGGCTCAAACTTAGAGGGGTGTGGGATGTAAATGCTCTTGTCTGACCGATAAAACCAGTGTCACGCAACAAATGACACCGCACCGTCAGCAGGACTTTATTGTTAAGGCTAAGTGCTCACCGCAACAAATATGCCAGTGGACATGCTTGGGTCCAAGCCAAATCCGGTAAGAGTAATTGACATTTGTGATCCTATGGGCAGTAATATCTGTTGAACGATAAGCTTCTGGAGGAACGATTCGCTTCTAAAGCTCCGTAAAATGTTACCCCCTTTGAGACCTGGAAAACAAAACTGGTAAGTTGTCCAAAATGTCATGAATCGCGAAAGCTTACTGCGCTTCTTTGCTTGCGACCCTGCGCAGGGGCTTCGAAAGTGCGGATCCGACCATGAGTCGAATCTGGCAACCGCAAACCCTTCGACTCGAAGCAGTCCGAAGATGACGTTCTAGTAAATTGTCCCGCAAGGGCCGTGCGGTGACATCGGCCCTGCTCGGACGGATTTCCGTGGCGGATTGACGTCAGTGAAATGGTCCCGGGAATAAGTTTCAGTTAAAACAAGTTCGCCCCCGACGGTGTATGGTTAAGATCATCCGATATAAACACAAAATTAACCAAACTTCTTGTATGGGATATATACTTTTTGCCTTGCACCTAGAGTACAAGACTGACATATAGCGTTCAGTGGCCGCCTTCAAAACTTCGTAATAGTTTACAAAGTGTCCAATAGGAAGGTGGTTCTTGAGCGGAGAGTATCTATGTGCCTTCTTGTGAATACATAATAGACAATAAAAATGCACTAAAACTTCTTCATGGGATAAAGATTATCAGAAGTGAAACCAGACGTAAAGTTAGCAAACGTAAAGCACTACCTTGAGTTCAGAATGACCCAAAGCCTTAAGCGGCCGTCTACGGAAATTTTTGACTTTTTATTGAAAAGTGTGGTTGTGGTGTGTGTGTGTGTGTGTGACGTTGGTGAAAATTTGATTATTTAATGTATTTAGAGAAGAAGTGAGAAGCGAGATGCTGGTCAACCTTGGAAACCAGCAATCTATATAAACAGCAAAGAAAGACGAACCAATTTGTAGTAAGGTTCCCGTGTGCTGTGTTGCATGGATGTGCTCCACGCCTTGAAAGCGGGTATGCGAGACTTATCTGGGAAAATACGCTTATATAATAAATAGTTAAACGCCAGTGTGAATCCTTAGGGATCCTGGCTTTAATTTCTGATTAACCAACAGATGTTGAGAGATAGGGATGGAACGATTAATCCTACGAGGAAGTTAAAAAATAAAATGCCAGCCCTAACAAACAATTGTTAACTCAAAGATGAGACCATTAAACGTTCATCCTAGGACAAGCATACCTTCCAGTTGCACCATTGTACCGCTTATGGTAGCCTACTTTTCCCACTTCGACGTTGAACGTAATATCTTAGCATTACTGATGACCCCTATGGTAGCTTATTTCATTCAGCCACATGCCATGTGCGCATTCCCCAACTTGCTCTCAGCAAAAAAGCAAGGGACAAGTCAAAGCCAACCTTATTTGTCCTCTTCAAATAGAGGTCCAAAATTACGCTGTCAATCTGGAACTGCAGATCAATTCGGATAGCCTTTCTCGTGGCCTTCTGTGAAAAAAAAGAAGTACAAATAAGATGTCTGGCACACTCAAATTGCTTGCTAAATGGGCTAAAGGTGACCTTTATCAATGTTGAAACCAGGTAATGTATTAATAAACCAGGTCAAATTATCTAGTAAAACAAACACCAAACATCAATTAAGTGAAGACCAAAAAGCAATTGATCTTTTGCACACCTAAACATTGCAATCAATACTTTCATTACGTAACTGAACATTTCATTGACTTATCAGTGTTTCTAAACATAAAGGCAAGGTCTGGAGTTTTTAGGATTGAATGGAAGTGTATATTATTACATCTGAATTGTGGGGAGGATTTTTGTGGAAAAGATAGACCATTCGTCATTACTTTACTTTCAAATTGTGTGGAGGAGTACATCCCTGAGTAGAAGAGCGGGACGGACGGATTGATGACCAGTAGGCAATGGGGGTTGTGTCAGAATTCCTTGGAAGCAAGGAGCATTTCTAGGTTTAAACGATAAGGAGAAGGAGGAAATGTCAAGACGACGCAAGTGGTGTTTTGGCCTGGATGCCAGCTGATGTGTGGACCGGAGCAGTGGTTTTGTGCTCCTGTCATGTTTGTTTGACTGACTTTGTTACGGCTTGGGCTAGACTGAAGACACAGTTTCTGTTGGAAAAAACGGCCTTGAAGAATAAAGATGCACCTAGAGCCACGTGCCGCACACATCACATTTGTAGAAGTGATTCCTGTTTAAGATTTCTGATATACATCCGCAGCACAGAAAGTGTAGGGGAGTTAGGGGTATGGGACGGAATATTATATCCATACGAGGAAGATTTAAAAGAAAATATGCCAGGCCTAAACAAAAACAATATGATGTTAATCAGATGCAGAAATTGTACGAACAGCATGCAACCATTGCTTGATACGTTCCAGCTAAAACAACTAAACCGAGGTTGAAGCTCAAAGTAAGCTTTTGAACTTTTCACCTGCAGCGAGCTTTCACTTTACTCCCCCTACCGAAAGTTGAAGGCAAGTAAAAAAACTTCTCTACGCTATACTTAGCAATGATGATAACCTATGGAAAGCTATTTCATTCAGCCACTTATGTGCATTCCAACTTGCTCTCAGCAAGAAAGCAAGCGAAAGTCAAAGCCAACCTTATTTGTCCTCTTCAGAGGCCAAATTACGCTGTCAATCTAACTGAGATCAATTCGATACCTTTCTCGTGGCCTTCTGTGAAAAAAAAGTTGAGTTTCAAAAAAGTTAATCATTGCTAAATTGTGGTTTTAAAAGGGTTTGATAGGCTTGAAACCAGGGCTTGTGGACTTCCAGGTCTGTTCTAGATAAAGCACACAGCAACACAATTCAACTTAAAAACATAAGAGCAGCCCAAAAAAGTCGAATTAATTTTGTTGAAGACCAAAGTCATTAGCTTAATTATGCTCATTTTAGCGACACCTAAACAATTTGCATGAACTTAGTTCATTAAACTAAACTGAACAGCCATCCTTTGCCATTACTTTTAACAAAGAACAAAGGAACTAAACGAATAACATCAGGAGATATGATAGCGATTGCAATGGGAATGCTATTATACTTACAAATACATGAAACTTTGTTGGGGCAAGGCACACATCACATTTTGTGAGAAAAAGAAGTCAGACGCCATCTGCGTCCATGTGGCTTCCTACCTGTGGTCAAGACAGGGTCGGTGTGCTCGTGCGAGTACTTCTCCTCCTGAGTGAGGTAAGGAGCCTGGGTCACTACGGGCACGGGGATTGATGACCAGTCCAGGGGCTCATCCTCAGGGGGGATCTCGTTCAGGTTCTCGTCCAAGGTGCGCATGATGGCACAGTAGTCCTCTTCACCCAGGATAAACTGAGCAAAAGGAGAAAGTGGAGATGAATATTTTCAAGAGGGCGAAAAGAAGTGGTGACACTGTTAGGCCTTGCGGAATGCCAAAGGCTGATGTGTGGATCCCCGAGAGCAGTAGGTTTTCTGGCCTTCCCTTTAGCAATTTTTTTTTTGTACTGCCTTTGGTTAACCTGTGCTTGCTAGTAACCAAAACAAAAAAATACAAGCACTGTTGTTCAGACTTGTTTTTCCACATTAAAAGGCTTTGAAGGCAGAATACAAGATTGACTTATTAGGAAGACTGCCTTGCAACAATAACAATGATACAAATTATATTGCAAATTTCAAACAAATAACGAAGATATTAATCGAGCTTAAACAAAGCAGTGGCGGCTCCCCAGCCACTCGTAGGCGACGTCTTCACGGAATCTTGCTTTTGTGTTTGGAGGTCGTCAACCAAAGTCACCACCAAGAAACATGACGGCCAATTGCAGTCGGGTCATTAGTTCCATTTGATGGTATTACTTGAACGCTAACATGCAGTCAGCATGCAACTCTTTTATGTTTTAATGCTATATGTTCTAACACTCTATGTTTTAACTATAGATAACTGTGTTTGAATGCTTGCTCTATCGCATCACTCCTGTGTATCTGTAGCACGAAATCTGAAGGTCTGTCAATATTTCTTGCATTTTTTCAGGTTAAAAAAAAACATCTTTCCTGGCTTGAATCAAGTTAAACTGAGTCAGTAAAGGCTAGTTATTTCAAATTGAAGAAAGTTGTATTTTCCCTTCATGGCCCCTTTCAAAACCTTTGGATACGAGTCTTCAGGAAGGCAACTTCAGGAAGAAATTAACGGAAAGCACTGAACACAAGTGATAACCTATATTCTCATCCCGTAAGTAAAGTACCAAAAGTTACACGGTCAGCTTTCTCTCTCAGCTGAAAAAAAAAAAAAAAAAGTTGCTGACGCTTACGATGCTTTTTAATGCGGGATTTGAGTGCAGCGTAAACTGCAAAGTCTTCTCGGCGACGGCGCATAGCTGCTGCTTCTCAGAAAATGATCATGTCATCAGCAAATGCATGATGGTGCACGCTACCATGGCGCACCGTGCTCTGGCGTTACCTTGTAGTGCATCGCTGCCATGGAGCATGCTTCGCAAAGCAGCCTCAGCATACCGCCCTCCCCCTCACAATTTCGCCGTACTCTCCTCCTCCCCTTTCCTACTCACTCTATCTTTAGTGTCCTCTTTGCTTGGTTACAACGAGGCTGATGGTGACGTGAAACCACAAGAGCGGGCACTTAATAGCTGCACTCTAAAAAAAAAAAGCAAACCTTGGAGTTAAATTTATTCCGTAGCACGTTCTGAAAATTTTGGACAACACAACTGAAGCCTCCTCCTGTCGAACGCAGAGTACTGGCGCAAATGCAGCAACGATTTCAGCAATACCTCAATATTGGGCAGCACTCCAACATTCTTCATTTCAGGAACTTCAGGGTGGGTCTCAAAGTTCATGTTTCTGATAGTGTGCAACTTGAAGGACACCGGAAGCAGGAGGGGGTATTCCGTGACATCTTCCTTGTCTGGCACCTTCGTTTTGATGCTGTAGCAACAAGAGAATTAAAAGTTTGTCCCCGTGGTGAAATATCTATCGCCAGAAGTTCAGCCAAGCTGAACAACTTCTCGTGCAGCCACTTCAAATTTCAACCAAGTTAAATGTTTGTAATGTTAACATCATCACTACAGAGAAATACAAATCTGAAACTAGTTTCTCCTAACTTTGCAAGAGATATGGCAACAAAAAGCAATACTAGGGCCTGTTTTGAGGCTCTCTAAAAGAATTGGCATGTAAAGGACCCCTAAAGACCACATACAACTTCACGAAAGGAGGGGGGGGGAGGAGGTGAAGCATTAACACAGGTTTGCTTGTGTTTTTTCAGATATATCTTAATGTTGCTGGATGCGCATTTACATTTTGCTTTATTTACAATTAATGTCTGCCTGAATTCCACCTAGCTGCGGCGCCACGACTGTTTTTTTTGTTCATATTGTGGCACGTCATCCCAAGCCAGAGTTTTACCAACTCTTTTGCGAGAAATGAACCCGAACGTTTCCGACAGATCCATCATTTGAAATTTCAAGCGAGATGCCCTCTTCACAAACACCGAGCCCCGAGTGGGTTCACTCCTCCTCTGTTCTGTACCGGTCCATGGTGTGAAGCATAACTGAGGTGCAGTGACTCGGCAAGAAAACGGCCAATAAAGTCAGGACGCCCTGTCTCGTTCTTCTACCCACCGGGAGAGCTTGAGGTCGTCGATCTCCACCACCAGCTCCTCGCAGAGGCAGGGCAGCTCGGGCGAGCCACACGCATCCAGTCGGAAGGCGTTGTGCACGCGCAGCACGCCAAAGTCGAGCACGACCAGGTTGTGCGACTTGCAGTTCTGGGGCATGTAGATGACGGGCGCCTTGATGCACACGTCCATGGCCATCTTGTAGGCCTGCTTGTAGGCCGTCTCCACGCTCGCCCGCGCCGCCTGCGCCATGCTGGCCGTCGCCTCGTACATGCGCTGCTTGGCCGCCTGGAACCGGTCCACAAAGTGCTGCAACAGAAAGGGCGAAGGGGAGTGAGACACTATCCACCTCGAAGGCGTGCGGGTTAAGCCAGCCAAGGCTGGCAATGACGCTCCTCTGGAAGGGGCCATGAAGACTAAATACAAGTTTGGCCCACCATTAAAAGGACTACTTCGTCCCAGCAACTTTCAAGGGACTACGAGAAAGCGTCGTATGACCAGGGTGTCGCACGACCGGGTGCGGGTAAATGCCGGCCTAGTGGACGGTCTCGCGCCACAGGGGGGCTAAGAACTCATTCAAACTACTATATTTATCACGTTCTCGCGTGATTTGCGAATCTTAAGCTGAAATCCAAAGTTTAAAAAAATCACCACCTATGTTGTGCCCCCGTCCCCACCACGGCATCTGAGCTAACCTGCCAGCCAAGCGCCGCGTGCTACGCGACACCCGCGCCGTCCGGCGCTGTTTATAGTCGCCAGCCCCACCACACCTGGCGCGAGCGAGATAAGGCCGATGTGGTTGAGCAAATTTAGAAGGGAAAAAACAAGTGTAAAACTGCCAAAGTTAAGCTAAATGAACGATAGCACAAGGCGGAGATAAAAAAAAATGGCATTCCCGTACAGGGTGTGCACACACTTTGAACGGTCCCGTGCCATCGCTATTGGGTCAAAGTGCTCAACACATAGCTGTTTTCGTTTCCCACAACACCCAGCAATGCGAAATAGATAAGATGATTCAAACTTCGCAAGTAAACCGCGTTGCGGTGAAAATTATGGTGCAGTCTTGCTCCAGTGACTTGCTGCGGTGGCCAGCGAGTGACCCAAAATGGCGGTGCCAACATATACCGTATAAACCGGATTATAGGTCGACCCGGTATATAGGTCGACCCCCTACCTTGAGGTGGGAAAAGTTGACAAAAAAAATAATTCGGCACAGAAGCGCACTCACAATGTCTATATTTATTTTCGACGCCCGTCCGTCACTGCCACTCACTATGCCTGCCGAAGTCACTCGTCCGAGCTCTCAGAGTCGTCCAAGGATGACTGCTTCGCACTGTCATCTTCCATGCCATCAGGCGCGTTGCTGATGGAGCACTTCCTGAACGCTCGTGTAACCATGTCGTCGGGCAGCGACTGCCCAGAGAAGGACACCCAGCTTGACACGGTCGCAACCGGCCCGTATAGGTCTTTTTGTTGTCGCCGGCTATCCACTCATTGTACAGTTCGCGGAGCCCGTCCGCGCATGGCCTCCGGAGCGATCGTGAGCGAAGTTCCCAGACGAAGTCCACCACTTTGTTCTCCAACTCGGGGTGCACCGCTTGACGTCCACGGAACGATCGGTTTCGGGGGTTGCACGCGCACAGCTTAGCTTTCTGGCTCCGCCAGTACCGCACACTTTTCTCTGAAACGCCTAACTGGCGTTGCGCCACCATATTCCCATTCTGTCGGTGACTCAATCGCCGTCAGCTTAAACGCCGCGGTGAACTGGCGTCGACTGCCGCCACTCATCTCGGAACAGAGACGTACAGAAATGTACGCACGCACGCACAATAAACGAGTAAAAGACGAAAAACTGGAGAAAAGCGAAATCAAATAAAAGCCTGATAGTGCGAGAGAGCAGTCCGACACGAATGGCAATGGCGACGGACTGCGCTTGCACATTGTTGCCAGACAACGATTTACATTCTGCCAATGACCGCTATATAAGACGAGGGGTGATTTTTGTGTGGATTTTTTGGGAAAAAAGCTCGACCTATATTCCGGTTTATAGGTACGTGTCTCCACCCTTGCAGCGGACGCGCGTAAACCAAAGCACCCTAGCAAAGAAAGCAGCGGAGTGACAATGCGGCTTTGAAAGACACTGATAAGCCGACAGCAGAGATATAGGTAGTGGGAGCGTTGTGAAAGGAAGAACTTGGATCAAGCAGGCGCAGAAAGAGGGTGTTCGGTCATCGCCGTGGGGTTGTGTCGTATGTGTTTTCACATTCGTCGGCGGTTCGATGGGACCTTCAAATCCACGGTCCGCCTGCCAACTAAACTTCGACTTCTCGCGGTTGGCGCGTTGGCGTACTGCTGCTGCGTGGGGCCGTCGAAGGTTAACTCCCGCTCTCGAGTACCCGCCTGCTTGCTTGCGTCTGCTCAGCAAGTGGTCTGGCCCGCGTGAGCGCCTTTGCACGTCAAGCAGCGTCAAACGGGGATTCAGAATAAAGAAAGGTCGGGACGAGGTGGCGAAGCGGTGTAAAAATGGGAAAATGCCAGTTTATCCACACCAGGGTCTGTCGTATGAAGCAGACCGTGCGCACCCGAGCGTCATATCATCGGGATTTTTAATGCATTGTTCCTATGGGGAGTTTGCCGGGACCACGGCGATCCGTCGTAAGAAGCGGGGTCGTCGTAAGTTCGGGGGACGTATCAACGGGGTTCCACTGTAATACCATTTTCGTTTGGTCATATCACTTAATTGCCAATAGTTAACACAATGATAACTCTGTTTTTAGTCCTGGCCCATATTACCGTATTTACACGGTTGTAGGTCGACCCCTTTTTTCAAGTTTCACAATCCAATTTTCAGGGGTCGACTTAGAATCAAAATCGAACTTCGTGCTGCTTGTAACGGCAAGAGAAATGAGAAACCAGAGGTGCTACGAGCTGGGGAAAGCTTAACACCCTCGTTTGTACGGTTACGGTTGAAGCGTAGCATTTACCATTGCATACATTCTGGCGTCAATAAAGCTGATGCCGACTTGAAAGTTGGCGTTCCCGATCTGTGCGCTTTGTCCACTGTACCTAGAGCAGCTAACCTTCCACCAGCACGTTCGGAAGTGTACTGAACGTGATAGGATTGTGCCTACGTCAGCGCCGTGCATTAATAAGGGATTTAGTAATACTCATTTTGTTTAGTAGAGACGAACAAAACGCTTCTTGAATGTGAGTAACGTACTCACGAATCAAAGGAAATCGCGTGCGGCCGCTAGTGTCAGCCACCATGTTGTTTGTTTTGATATCGCGCAGCAGTGCCGCTGCCGCTAGCTTTGATGGGTGTCATCTCGCAGCGATTGTTCTTATGATTGGGAATAAAGTTTCCCGCTCAGCCCACAGCGCATGGTTATTCCGTGTGCTTATACAAAATCTGTTTTTTTTAACATCTACTGCGTGCACCACGAGCGTATGGCTCTTGAGGGAGCATCGATCATTGATGTAAGAGCCACCGTAGGGGGGGGGGTATTGGTAGTTGATGGAAGAGCTTCTCCTTGCGATACGATTTTCTAGGCGGCCGCATGTTTGTGTTGCCCTGAATCGTCCCATCAGTCATGAGGGCCCTGGGCCGTCACCCCCGGAAAATCTTTTGAAAAGATTTTCGGGGGGTGACGCCTGGGCCCGAAGAACGCTCTCGGCGCTCGTACACAGCAGCGTTCAAACGAGCTGCTTCCTGCACTTGCTTTTTTTTTTTTTTTTGAGAGAGAGAGAGAGAGAGAGAGAGAGAGAGAGAGAGAGGAGAGAGAGATGAGAGAGAGAAGAGAGAGAGATGGAGAGAGAGAGAGAGATGAGAGAGAGAGAGAGAGAAGAGAGAGAGAGATGAGATTTTGGGGGGTCGACGTACATTCGGGTCGACTTACATTCGTGTAAATACGGTACGTCACTCTGGCCCAAATACGTCACTGCAGCATGAAATTTGAAGCTTTCACAATATTTCTAGCTTTTTGTCACATCAGAAAAACATCTATTGTGGCTGGAATGGATCTGAGCGAGTTACCAAAGGCTAGTAGTTCCTTCAAAGTGAACGAAGCTGCATCTTGTCTTCATAGCCTGTAACTGTCAGTTGTGTCCTGTCAGGGCCAGCCACTCTCACCATGATGTCCAGGTAGAACCTGTAGAGGAACACGAAGTGGAGTCGGCCCAAGGTGCCCTTGACGGCCAGGTCCACACGATCCATTTCCACGTAGCCCAGGGCTCCGCACTCCTCGTACATCGTGAACTCAAAGTCAAGCAGCTCATCCCCGGCTATGGTGAGGATCTGCATAGACGCAGCCAACAAAAACACACCAATGCTCAGACTGACGTGCAAGCAGTTTCACCACAGGTCACACCACTGCCCACAAACAGAGGCCGGGATGATGATGCACTGGTTACGAAAATGCTACAGCTAACCACATTCCAGCAACAGGCTCTTTCTATACTTTCGGCCCTGGTGGTGTCAATTGACGCCATCACCTAAAAGTTCCTCTAGCGCATAGAGAACAAAACCAAAACTGCTAGTTTTCCGGGGGATTGTTCTTCAGTGGTGGCTGTTGTGATAGATTTCACTGTTGCTTCATTTTAGTGGAGCTGGACGCTAAAAAGAAGAAGAAGCTCCGGTGGAGACGAAATTACGATACGGCGGCTGAAAAAACAGCAGTCCGAGTTTTATTCCCAAGCTCGTAAATCTATAAATATGTGCATTACGAAGCTCATTTTTTGTTTGTAGGTTCATGTGGTCATAAGGTTTAGGAAAATATGTAAAAGTGATATCTCTGCTCAACAGAAAATTTTTAATTGCCAAATGTCCTAATTAATTGCTTCATTACTAAATCTTAATATTTTCCCTCCCAGCTCTATTTTTTTGTTTGTGGGCTTATGAGACCATAAAATTTAGGAACACACACAGAAAACATTGTTTTGTTTGAAATAAAAAAAATCAGGGCTGAAAGGGTTCGGAGTCTGCTGTCAAGGGATAGTGCCCAAGCAGTGCTGGTGAAAGGGAACGAAATGATAGTGCTTACTTCCTTGTGGACGGTTCCCGGTGTCGGATCGTGGATGCCAACGGTCTTGAGACTCAGCCTTGCAACCATTCTCTTGGGATACCACACTATGCCAGCGTCCAAGTCTAGAAAAAAACAGCCATCACCACATGTGTAACTAATACAATATGGAAGCTCTTTATTATTTCTTCCTGTCAAGCTGTCTTGAGAGTCACGTCTAAAGTGTTTTCTCTCGCTGCAAATGCTTTCATGATGGCTGCCAAACTTACATTAAAAAAATTGTTTTTGCAGGCACATACCTCGGATGTCTATGTCGCAAATGGTCCTGTTCTTGTTGCAGATCTCGAGGCCAAAGCCAGTCAAGGAGGCGTTCATGTCCATGCTCACTATTTCTGTTGATTTCTTGCTGCCTGCAATGGTTTGCGTGAAGTAACTGAGAAGCATAATCAAATTGAAAAAGATGTCACAAAGCACAGAGAATGACACATAATGTCGAGATAATCCAGCTTAAGCTATAACGTAGGCATGCGCATATATTATATGTCGCCTTTGTAGCAAATATGGAGCAAGTAATGATTTCTTTCAAGTAAATTTCCTTTGAAGCGTGTATTTTGAAAAGCATTTGCAAAAGTGGCAGTCGACTGCAGCCACGAACATTACAATGAGAACTCAACTGGCAGTTTATTTTCACCTTCACACATGCGAAAATGCGAAGCACCTTGCAATATCACATTGATGGTCTTGAGAATTGCTTTGCATTTGATGCAATGAGCAGTGGTTCGAAACAGGATTTTTTAGCCGAAGCTCCAAATGAAGCCACTGCCACTGTTACACCAGCAATGATGTGACTTCATGGGGGAAGGAACACTAATTTCACTTCATAATTCCTTCTGCTCTCCAATGCAGCAACCACTATTTATGCTATACCAACACTGCTGTAAAAGTGGCTTCACGGCTAGCACACCAAAGTAAACTTGTGTATTGGCGCTTAGTCTGTCAGCTTTGTCATTTCTTGTCATTGTTCTCACTTCTGTGCATTTCACACCACACGTACAGCGACAGGGGCAGTGGCCAACCTGGATGGATACTACTCGCAACCGATTACTTATTTACGATTCACGAGCTTAACGTTTACTTATAGTGGTGAACCAACTTGCCCACCAATGCATTAACATAGACCAGAACACCCTTAATGTTTGCTCTAACTGTGTTTATTCACATGTGACTGCCTTCAAATGTGCTCACGTAGCAAATGCATTACCGATACCAACCACGAAAATTTCGGACCGTTTTTCGCCATTGAGCAACGAGTGCATCGACCATCCCTCATAACCAGAAAAATGTCGGTGCAATACGTTGTTTACAATGCACCTGCCACGCAGACCACCTGCAAATGGCTACAGGTCCTCAAAAGCGCTCTCACACACCTGACAAGTAACATGCCTTCCAAGCCCATTATTACTTTCCAATACTATTTGTTAATCGACCAGTTTAGAGGAAATCCGCAAAGTTGGGCAAGTTTCTGCGAGGAAAAAGTTGACAACCACCTGAAATGCAGCCGAACAGCGGCAAAATGGAACGCTAAGCAGCTTCCTCAAAAACTTCGCTGTTGAATAAAAATGCTTTGTGGTCCAGCATTTTTTCATTTCAGGTTGACGTCAAATTTTCTCTCACCCTTCTCTTCAGGCTGGCGGAGTCAGACTAGAGCGAGCCAGCAGTGGTGCTGACGATGGTCATAGCTTTTCACGGTGCAAAGGCAGCAAACAAGCGGGTGCCAAATAAAGATGATGCAGTAAGAGCGAAATTGGATGAAGCAATGGGAGACCAAAAAAATTAAAGCGGTTCCACTCAATGTGAAAGCTGTCGGAAGAGCAGAGCAGTGATTCTCCATAATGTGCTGTAGCGCTGTTATCCGCTCACTGCTAACCACCCAATGCAATTCAAACTTGCCCCCTTTGACTGCTCGCAGAGTTCTGTTCTTTTTGTGCTTGCTTTTCGTCTCGCACGTGCCGGCGTTGCACAACCACTTTTTTCCGCTTAGTAAAAACCAACCCAACATGGTTCCTAACTAAATGAACACGGGTGCTGGTTATTCTGTATATTTTGCCTCAAATGTACCAGCAGTTTTCTTGCGCTAAACAACGGGGAGCTGTATGACAAGCGCCAACAGCTCACGGTTCGAATGGTCAAATGATGATGTGCCGACATGTATTCAAATTCGTGTGCAGATGGACATTGCATGCATGGAACCAGTGCGACGTTGCGCACATGCCTATATCTGTGGCCGTAACTCTGTTAAGGCTAGGCAAGACGTTGTGTGCACGGCCCCATACAAAGGGACTCCCCTTCTTATGCAACCGTGTCGATGCGCGTCACTCGTTACGTCGCGGCTCCGCAGAAGAATGTGTTCGGCTACTTGCTCCAGCCGTCAGCGCATCGGGCATGTCTGAATGGCCGTTTCCATGTCGCTTGCCAGGCGAATGAAATGAGCCACTGAACTTATTCAATGAATACGCGATACATTAACGCTTGGCTTTCGGAGCCTCTGGTTACGCCGCGACGACATCGACGGAACGCCGTGTGGCTCTACTTGAGTCCAGCGAGCGAGCTACGATGACAAGGGAGCACCTAAAGTGCTGTGCACTTAAAGGAGGGCTCACGTACCAATGGGCGGGGCCTTGCTGCTCCCCAGGGGCTTTGCCGTGGCCGCCTGCGCCTGCGCCTCAACTGCCTGGGGCTCGGTCGAGGCCCCCCTGTCCCCCTGCATGCCCCCCAGCTGGTCCCTCAGGTGGGTGTACAGGGCGGCCAGGGCGGACATGGACTCCTCATGCAGGATCAGCCGCAGCTCGGACACGTTCAGCGACACCCGCTGCAGCACCGAGCCCCGCAGGGACTCAAACTCCGGGTGCTTCTTGTTCCGTCTGCACAGCCACGCCCACCAAGGGAAAGGCAGGGGTCAGGCGAGAACGTCACAACTCTCTCCACCCGCACAGCGAAGGCCCACTTGGCCGCTACAATGTGTTCTCAGACACAGGCCCGCTTACATAACCCTTTCTTGTACCGGAAAAAAAAAAAAGTACGAAATTACGAATTTTCTCGCTCTATTGTAGAGCAATTTTTCGAATGCCCCTAATTAAAACGTTTATTTATCTAACCGTGTAAAAAAAGATCACTCTAAGACAGCTTCCTACGGAACCATTATTTCAATGTAATAACATTCCTTTATTTTTTTATGTGTAAAAAAGATTGCTCGAAGATGGCTTCACCGCATTGCAGCATGTTTGCAAAAAAGCGCCTGTCAGGGCTCCAAAATGACCGATGACGATACGCTATCAGCGTCATTTTGGTACAAAATCTCATGACGACGATAATCGTCAACAGGAGCAAAAGGGTTAAACGAAGCTTTTTAGAGGTGCAGGTCCCTGTCTGAACTTGACGGGTCGCTCATCCTGTCGCCAAGGGTTTTCAAAATGGTAAAAAACAATGTATAATGAATAAAAAAAGTTTAAAATAAACTAAGATAAAAAACAACATGCTGAGCATGACTAACACAAAAACTAAACTAACATATTTCAGGGTAGCTTGCAAGGCTTGTTTTATCGGGAAAGAGTGGCTCGTCTTTTGGGGGGAGTGGTACAACCGCACGGGGGAGGTCAGTTAGGGGGCAAAAAAGAGCCATGAAGACAAAACACAACTTCGTTCAGTTTGAAAAACTAGCCTTTGGTAGCTCATTTAGCTTCATCCCAGCCATGAAAAATGTTTTTAAAGTAAAAAATGCATAAATATGAAAAAACTTCCAAAATTTCCCTGCTATAGTGACGTTCTACGGCAAGAGTGACATGATATTGGCCAGCACTAAAACCGTAGCTATCAATGTGTTAACCGCACGCTAGCATTCAACAAAATTCTGCGACGTCAGAGAAATCACTGGAGTGGCTGGGGAGTCAATTTTATTCGTTTTCCTTCAATATCGCGATTATTTTCTCGAGACTTGCAATAAAATTGGTATCATTGTTTTCTAGGACAAAGCAGCCTTTTTATAAACCCAAATTTTATTTTGTTTCTGGCCCCACTAAGCGAGAATATAGCAACTCTCTCCCCCAAACCCCTTATGGCCGCTAAACTGGTTTTACAGTGGGCCCCTTACATTAACAAGGTCTTGGAAATAAAAAACAATTTTGGGTTTCCCTTTTCCTGTTTTCATTCCCTGAAATAACTTTTGAGTGCTGGAACAAGAAACATCTGCACGCATTTAAAATGAAACAGCCCAAATGCAGCTGTTCAGTGCTGCTTCAACACTGCCCATCTCCTAGGCAGAGGCGGGGGTCACAGCATAGACAAAACCCACAAAAAAAAAAAGGGAGGAGGAAAAGCCCTTTTACATTAAATTTTTTACATGGATCCGTTTCCTTCCCTTTTTTCTTGTTGCTTAGCAAGAGCAAAAATTTGCATGCGTATTTCCCCGGGCAAGATTTCACCTTGAGTGGTGAGAAACAAGAACAGACTAAGAGAAAAAGGAAGGCACTTTCTTGAGCGCTGTTCAAAAGGTTAGATCTGATAATCTTTGCAGTGGTCTCTGATAACAATCGCCCACGTATTTTCTCTGCTCGCGTGTCTTCGCGCTGCTTGTCGACACATATTTATTGTCTTAGTTGTTGAATTGACGCTTATAAAACGCCAAAACGGACATAAGCACGGCACAAGGGCCAAAAAACCGGCCAATGACGGCCGGTTTTAAGTACGGACCGGCAACCGGCCGACTGTTGAAAAAACCGGTCGGGCCGGTCCAAAACTGGGCAGGTGGCAACCCTAGTGTCGGGGCTATAAATGGACTGTATTACATGGCTAGCAAGCTAGAACACGAGAACCAAAGCCCCAATCCCCACTGCGGCAGTGCGGGGATGCTGCTGAGGATCCGTTCCGACTCACTGGGAGGTGCCAAGGCTGCGCTCTGAGCCAGGCGATGTCAGCAAGCCAGGCTTTATTGGTCGGCCATAATATGAAACACACACTGGACAGGCTGCCTAAGATTGGGTGGGAGACGGAGCTTCCACGAACTCGGTAAGCCGTCCATGGCTGCTGACTCGGTCTGTCTCCTGAGGGTATACTCGCCTCACCTCAAGGTCCAGGAACATTAGTTCCTTTGTCTGACCCGCAAAGTTCCAGACCTCAACAGAAAAGCACTAAGCAGAGTAATCCCGCTTTCTGACATAACCTCGATTGCGCGAGAAGGGTCTCCAGAGGGGGAGGAGAGTGCCTGGCAGGGAAGCCGGACACCAGGGGGCCGGTGCTCCGAGTGCAGTGATCGCTGATGGAGAAGCGCATGCTCGCGCAGCGTTGCTGCCGAGGTGGCTTCCCCCATGTCGGCGGCGCCTGGCAGTCAGCCTGAATTGCGCTGTACGGTAGGCATGGTAACCAGTGCACTGCACGTGCGAGGGGCGCACGCGCTTTGTTGACTAGGTGGCGTCCCTGTGTCGGCGGTGCCGGGCAGTTAGCCCTAATGGCGCTGCACAGGCGGCATGGGGACCCACGTGGTCCCCACAACGCACAAGAGGAAACTCTTTTGCTTGTAAGCACTCACCTCCAACATCACCCCCATCTAGAACCCCTCCTTTGTTGAGGAACACTGGATAAGAACACAGATTCACCAGCACTGTTCACATGTAAAATGGTAAAGTTTCTGTGGCATGAACAAACTTCACCCGATTCCTTCAAGAAATCCAACAGCACCTTTATCCCAGAAAGGTGACCCGATGTTGGTAAAACTCACTTTTGCAAAGCGCACAAGGTTCAAGGTGCACTTACTTGGCCAAACGCACGTTGTCTGCAATGATACACTTGTGGATTTCCACCAAGATGTCGGTAGGCTGCAGGACATGCAGTTCGGAGTTACTGCTCCGCAGTGCACTTTTCCACACTTGCCCTGAAAATACAGCCCACAGCAAAGCTGTTGTACCCTACCAAGAAAGCCTTCACTGCAGTAGTTACTCGCCTCTCTCGATTCAACCACTTGCTTCACCATCCTCACCAACTCCCCGGTGACAGCGGAGGAATCGGCAGTGGTTCTCGCCCTCACCACTCAAACCCCTTCCCTCATGAGAATTCTCACCAACTCCTAACAAGCCCACTGCAACTTTGCCAAGGGCACTATCTCTAAGGCCACACTGTAAGTCTTGCAGAAGAAGGCCCCCACACAACCCGTACCACAGCTGTGGACCCCGGCCCACACTGGCATAGGCGGTAATGAGGTGGCCCACCATCAAGCCCGAGCACTGGCCACCTAAGTAGGCCCCTCTTTTCCGCCTAACCACGGTGTCCCAACGGCGTCTCGGTATGCACTTTTAACATACAAGAAGTCGCCCAGCCCTACCGACTCCTCCGCAGTCGCCTCCTACAAACGCACTGCTTCCACCACAGAACCAAGCTTACACACACGCGCACCCACACAAGTTTCCAACACCACACTGCCCGCGTTAACACAGATGAGATACTTATTTTCATTTGCTCTGTGAGTGTCCACACGACCAATTTCCCGGTACCCCAACCCCTCCACTAGGAACAGGCCTTGGTGAGCTCGGACATGGCGGTTCAGGAAACTACCGCACGGGCCCTTGCAGTCGCCGAAGCTATATGGGCCTTGGCTGGCTATCCCTCCCCCTAAATCCCAGTTGCAAGAAAATAAGTGGTCTCTCTCTTCTCTCTCTCTCTTCTCTCTCTCTTCTCCCTCTATCTCACCCACCACCACAACACACAAAACAACACACAACAACAACAACAACAACAATCCAATGCCACACAAGTACAGTGAAGAAACGAGACCGAGGGGCTTCAGAAAGCCAGGCTATGATGGAAAGTTGCAGTGGAAGTGTGTCTCTTCACTGTCGACATTATGTGCTTATTATTAACATTAGAGTGTTTATTGTTAAATCAATATATTACAGGCTCTTACAGCCCCGCAAAATTTAGAGCTGAATTTTCAGGGTCACTGAATTCGACAGCACTAACCTGGAGGGCACACCACAACTTCTGTGGCAGTCACTTGAATGGTGTATTTTTCATACGCCTGGGAGATCATTGCTTGCATAACTTCAGACTGCAACATTGACACAAAGGAAGGAGTCATTTACCAAGGCAGCCAAACGCAAAAGTCACACCTCGCACCAGGCCCCGAGCCAGGAAACCTATTTTAATGTGGGCAGACAAGCCACCACTATTTCAGCAGTGCACCAAGCTCTCCGTAATTATTTCCGGTAAAAATTGGCATACTCAAATTCCAAAGGTATTTTAATATTTTGATCCAACCAGTTGGTCTTCTTGCATCGTATAAAAACACAAAAATTATAGTTTAGAGCACAAAGCACAAAGGAGGCACATTTCTTTTTTCGTATCTTTTACATCAATAACATTCATACGAAGACCTCTAAATGCCCCTCCTGATTTGCCTTCGCAGAACCTATCTCTCACTAAAAAACATACACACTGCCATGGAGGTGTTAAGGTGACATTGTTAAAGGAGCGCTGACACAGTTATTTTTTTAGGGGTGAAGCCCGTTAGGGGCTGGGGCTGTTGGCGTCTCCTGTCGTCGTCGTCATAATCATTGTTCATCTTATGTAGTCACGGTACTAAAACACCAAGAAACTCGCTTACGCCTCGCGCTAGAACGTAATGCGTTCTGAAAAAACACCACGACACTCGTTCTAAGCCTCACGCTGGAGCGCTTCGTGCTTCAAAGACAAGAGACTTTTACAGCAAAGCTGCATACTTCTCAAAAACACCAAGGCACCAAGAATACACTTGTACATTGCATGCTTCCCCCATCACCAGGTTTTATGTTAGTGGAGATGGCTCGGGATTTTTTTTTTACTTGGTACCTATCAGCCCAATAATCATAGGATGGCACAACCGAGGGCTGATCATAGCTCTTCGATGTAGGCAGTTGCGAATTGTGAAGCTCCGCCTCAAAAAAACGGCCCGCAACTCGACCCCCCCCCCCCCCTCCTTTAGACCGTACGCACTATCTCAAAAAGGAACTAATTATTCAACGTTAAATTTTGTTTGAAAGGTGCATAATTTTTTTATTTTTGTACTTACTTTCCTAAGTTATTCATTGCTTCCTTAGCTGTGGTTTTTGTTTAGGATTGCATCTGCATCTGCGAAACGGCCTTGACAGATTGGCACTGGTGTGGGCACTCCGGCACAACACAGGTCCGATCTAAAGTACTAAATTTGCAGTTGTCGCTCAGCCTAGATCACACTATATGCCAAAACTAATCCAATAGCTGATCAAGTGATTCTAATTAATCCCTTCAAGCTTGCCCAAAGCAGTCAAAGTGAATTTTTAGCTCCTTTTTTTCGCCGCCGAAAGACCGCAGATGACGCGCCGCAGACAACAATCTGCAGGGGATAACACATCTCGTTGACTACACGGCCGCATTTTTTACACATTTTTTTACTAGTCTTGGTTTAAATGCGTGTAAAACACTTGCGTGGTTGAGCATGTTGGGCTTCCTTGGCACAACAAATTTACGTGAGCACCCAAATACCATTTTCCGTCAAGCACCAAGGCGCAAGAACGTACAGTTGTACAACCTGTCATGAACAGTGGACCAATCGTAGGGCCACTTTTTGATGCATGGGGCCTATTGGAGTTCTGCAACGCCTATATAAAGTAACTCTGGGGCTGATCCCAGCACAATAATGTTACAAGAGCACTAAGCACCTTCAGCTCTAACATTAGGTGACATTAACGTTGAGTCTAACAATGTGTCACGCAACGTCAAATTCGTACATCAAGCTGCGGGTTTTGGTCAACGATTAACGTTACAGCTCAAAACATAACATTAGGGCTTCACTGAATTCGCTGTGAGCTTCCGACAGCTGCTGTGATCAATCACAGGCCAATCCACCCTAGTGGGTATGTTCATAGGCTTGCATTCACTCTTAACATTGGGGGAACGTTAACTGTGTGCATACAGCGAAACAACTCCGAAACTGCTCCTGCCTTGAAGCTCTCAGACAGCGTGCAGTTCTCTACCCCTTTACATACTAATAAGGCCAGTGGAACTATGTGTTGAAGACATAGGCAGGCCAATTTCACACAGGTGGCAGGCCCACGTGCGCAACAAGCAGTACCTCGGTGCTGCCAGACTTGACCAGTTCCCGAACGGTGGGTGCCTTGCGGCTTCTCGGCACGCCGTGAACACAGAGCTGACCGAAGCTGATGACCAGGAGCAGCTTGTTGCTGCAGAGGGGAAAAAAAGACTACGGTCACAACCAGGACCAGCCGTCCTCAGCCAGTCATAGTAAAATGTTTGACGAAACTTCGTCCGGTCAGGGGTCATATTTGGAGGATTGTGAACAAGGAACCCGTATGGGCTCCGAAACGTCAAATTTTTTCCTTTTGACTAGGTCAGTGACCGCGATTTTATTTTTATACTTCCATCAGCCAGTCACCGTGCTACCCATTCTGTGGCGTCTTTCCGACTGCTGCTCCCTTTATCCTTTGCTTAAATGTTTACAAAGACCCTCATATCTGCAATGCAGGTTTCTTTGCCCTAGTTTTGTGGATCACAGAAAGAAAACACTTCAAGACTGACCTCAGAAGCCTTGGAGTGTGAGCAGTGTGTCATAGTCTCGCGTTTGGCAAGTGTATCTGCCATTCTCAAGCCAACCTGGAGCTGACTCTACTGTGCCTTAAGTTTCTGCGCATTCCATGCATTGCTTCCATTTTCCTAATTGCCAAGGATAACAGGTCTTGATTCGTACAAGGTGGTGTACAGTGCAATTTCTTCACCACGCCAGCGGTGAGCACTCACTCCTTCTTGCGGCCCCCCTCGTAGATGACCAGGTAGGAGGGCTTCAGGTCCACCCACACCTCGAGGGCCTTGCGCTGCTCGATGGCGTGCTGCAGCCCCGTGGCCGACATGGCCTTGATGTCATTCAGCTTCGACACCGCCTGTGCCTGCAGCCTGGGGGGCACAGGGGTGGGGGAGACGTACATGGCAGCGGCTGGCAACCCGAAACACACAGTGCACACACACAACTCTGGTGAGTTAAGGGTGGCCAAGTCTACTTTGACTAGCCTTTATGCACTACTGCACTCTTATATGCATTTTGAATTCCAATCTCTGCCCTTTTATGGCTGGCGTTACTTTCAAGTGTGTGTTTGCGACACTGCCTCTTTACAGTACAAGAATATGGCACAACACAGTGGGTTGCCTCCAACTTGGCATTATTTGCTATTGTCCCGGTTCCTCTGCATTACTTTAGCCTTGCACACGTAACTTATCGCGTCATCTTTCGCTGTTGCACCCCTCACAAGGCTTGTTGGCTGACACACACAAACTGCAAACTTTAGCCACCAAAGCAGCTGCAGGCTGTGACAGCTGCTGCCTGAACTGACAGCCTGAACTGATGCTTAATACAAGGCTACCCCAGCTGAATAGCAAGTCAAACCCCTCACAGTCAATAGTGCAGTGGCCACTGAAAAAGTTGCACGGGGAAACATCAACAGTGTTTATATAACAGTGACATTAGCTTCCAGATTTGATTGGCACTCTTGCTATTTTTGGACAATGCAACGGCAACTGACGTCTAATTGCAGTACAAGTTATTACAATGAGTGCTTGATGCCTGCAGTCCGAGACAGAATGGTTCTCATGCAATGGCAGAAACTAAGCACTTACTGCCCAGCATTTATGCCTCCCCTGTACTTTTACAAGCTTCCATATTCCCACATTCATGCTACCACAACATCAAAGGACTCACTTGTCAAGGGAAGCCTGCTCTGGTGGTCTGAAAACTTCCGCTAAAGCAGAGATGACAGCCTGGAAACAAGAAAAAAGAAAAAAAAGAAGTAACGTTACTAGATAAAGAAAAAGCATGGAGACAAAAAAAAATCAATAGAGATGAAGTGACAAAGGTATTTCAAGGGCACCCTTGTTTGTAATAAAACCAGAAAGGTTAGTTGCATATGCCCAAGCTGTGCTTTTGCCTTTCTAGCTAGACTAACCACCGCTTTCCGTATTTTTACGTAAAAAAAAAAGGACTTAGCATTTTCTTTCCCCAATTCTAATAAAAAAAAAACAGGTTTTAAGCATACGGAACAACACTTACACCCAGGTATCGCTTGAATTGTTGGTATCGTGCATTGTTGTCAAAGCTAAACCGCTTGTGCATAGAGTGGCAGCAATGTACACGTGCAGGTACCTTTACAGTACACATGCACCTCCGTTCACCACAAAGCACAAAGCTCCAATCGGACATAGGCTACACACAAAACAATGACGTACTGAATCGTAGATCATCTCCACGGGTTCTGCGACGAGGCGCACTCGCTGGTCGCACTTGTCGTCGATCGGATTCGTCTCGAACAGGAATTCCAGGAGAGTCGTCTTTTTCCCCTTGTCCTGGGCGGTTTCCGACGAGATCAGCGTGCAGCAGTTCGTACGTTCGTCGGGGAAGCCAAGGATCCTGAATTTGTCAATCTTGGACTCCAACCTAAAAAAGCAAAAAAGGAAAAAGCGATGTCGAAGAAGGTACCCACCTCTCTGTAAAGTGCACACTTGAAGCATGAAAGAAGAAGCCCTGTATCCAAGTGCACTGTATTCGCCAAAATATAACACGAGTTTCTAAAATTGCATTCTGGTTATTAAACTGTGCTCTGACACTGAGCTACAAATATAACGAGATCATCATCATGAAATACAATACGTTTCAGGTTAGAACCGAATATCAATCACCCAATGTAATTTTGCCTAAGAAAATAGGAAAAAAAAAAAAGAACTGCCCCTTTATCGAAATGACAATGATGGGGGACCGCAAAGCTTCCCAAAATCAAGGCCAACACCAAACGAACCAACCCAGAAACGAGCACCTGCTTTTTTTTTTTTTCTTTTTTTATCGGGACACTTTACTCGGGTGGTATTCTCCATTTTGTCCATTTTGAAAATGTCCATTTTGCGTCCGTTTATTGTGACGTACTTCCAGTTGTAGGTGGGCTTTGGGTTGAATTTCGCGCAAATGTTCTTGTAAACACATTTTAAATGACTACACCTATTTTAAACTATCTTTTATCTGCTTATTGTTCCGTCAGCAAACTGACAACAAGGTGACGAAAAATTGTCTGCTCCTAATCATCTGCTCCGAGAAGCCGCCGCTCATAGCTCCGCCGTGCTTGCAGGGCGTCACATCCGGGTGTTCGCTTTTAGCCAATCAGGGCTTGCTCAAAACGGACACTTTTGAAACGGAAACAAAACGGACAAAACACGAGAATACCGCCCCTGCACAGCGATTGTGCTCTCTAGTGCTTTACTGATACAGACAATCCATGGCTTTCCCTAGCATTCAACCATCGTTGTCGTTAGACGGAGGGGTACACTTTCTGCCTAATTTTACACGTCCATGCACCCCTCTCCAAATCCAAACTGCTTCACCGGAATTGCACAATTGGATACTCGCTTGATAAGGAGGTAAAGTTCTTAAAATCTTTTTTTCCTTAGGAAAACAGAGGCAATGCTTCTGCTACATAATGGACTAAACACCAGTGAACAAAGTTTCACTTCAAAAAATCCTCGCAACAAGTTAGTTGCAACCTTATGAAAATTAGAAAAAATTTCAAGATGGATGAAAAAACATTCTTTTCTATTTCTAATGCACTAACGAGCTCATTTTCTCAGCATCCTTTAATTCCCATTCACAACAAACGCTTACTTGATGGCTTCCGTTCTGGGTCTTTCTTCGAAACTCACTGACATGTCGTCCAATATGACCTGCACAACGGTCGTTTTCCTGTGCAGACAAGGCAAAAAGTATTGCATGGAAACAATTTCAAATAGATGAAGACATTATAGTTGTGCATGCAAATGAAGAAAAAAAAATGTCAAGTGTGAGACTGAAGGTGAAGACACACACTTGGGTGCAAGTCAGTCAGTCAGTCGCACTGTATGTTAACTGTTGTAAAACACTCTTCCTTCTTTCTGCCTACGACTACAAATGACAACTTTTTCATTCTAACATTGTGACTGCCTGTTTCATTCCTGTTGTACCTTATTTCGTAGAGTGGTATGTATATTCCTTCGGGAAGTTAATGATCATTACTGCGCATATTGCTGCGACCCTTTCTCGGGAATCATTTGATTTGTTGCTGGAGTGTTTCATGTCCAGCTATCTTGTCCTGTGTTTCAAGACGGGTGCCCATTTTTTGCTTCTGTCTTGCTGCATACGGCAATTTCGTTTGATAGGAAAAATGTGCAACCCGGTTGCTGCTAAGTTGGAGTGTTCTAATTTGATTAACAGTGTTCTCTATCAGATTGGATGTTTCTGGAAAGGAATGTGCTCAGAGATAAACGCATGCAGGTGAACACTGCGCCATTAGATTCGCCAACGCTCGACTGTGCACGTCACTTTCACTGCTTTTTCGACGTTTAGTTTACAGCAGAGCAAAAGCCCACACCAATGAACTTTATTATTGCAAGACCCTTGTGTTGTTCTCAACTTTGTGGCAGTGTGATGAGGCATTTTCCAACTCAAAATCTTGTATAATTACACGAATTTTCAACAGGAAAGTACAGCTTGCTGCATGCTAGTTGCCCCTGTAGTGCTCCTCTCAGAGCCTCACTGGTTAGCTGCTTTTTCCCACATTACAAGATGAGGAAAACCCACGTGACATAGGGATGTTCAGAGCCTCTGTGAAGAATTTTACCATAAAGTACGATACCTAAACCCCATCCGGTGCATTACTGCGTTGAAACTGAGCCTGCACACACTGCCACATTCAAAGCTACTTCGGGATTGTCTAAAGTGATGACCAATCCTTTTTTTCTTTGGTACTAGACAGAAGTTCTGCTAACGTGACTTATTGACCCTCATACAAAATCAGAC
This sequence comes from Haemaphysalis longicornis, assembly GCA_013339765.2. NCBI lineage: Eukaryota > Metazoa > Arthropoda > Arachnida > Ixodida > Ixodidae > Haemaphysalis > Haemaphysalis longicornis. The sequence continues at coordinate 252,513,355 of CM023449.1, read as the reverse complement.
GCATTCATAGTACCTTCACCACGTGTCCTGAAAGCGTCTCACCCAGCTGCGAAAAAATGGGGGAAAAAAAAAAAAAAGAAAAAACTTACGCCCTCGTTTCGTCGTGCACAGCCAGTGAAAAGTTCCTGAGCCTGAAATCCAGCCTCTTGGCCACAAACTGGAAGAACAGGATTGCACCCCGTTAGCTGGCAAAGTGCAGTTGTTCAAACGGCACAAATCAAAAGTGTCTTTGTTCTAGGAACATTGTTTAACAGCTCAAAAAACACCACTCACAGTGACTGGGTAGACTGGGGCTGTCGAGTTCTCCTGGTACCCGATGGCAGCGTACAGCTTCTCCTTTTCAGCGGGTGTCATGGCCTTCTCAAACTGCTTGGCTGCAACGTCACAAGTTGGACATTGATGTAAGTGGCAAATCATTTCTCAATTGATCACCTTAGCGGCGCCATTCTAGGCTGCTTACTATCAAAGCTCAAAAGCAAAAATGAGAATGATGCTTTGCTGTTCAGCCTCGCAAACAGCCCAAATCGCTAGTGTGCTCGCTGTTTCAAGGCCAAGCGTCATTGTAGGTATGCAAGAGCATCGAAGAAGATCAGCTAACAGGCATATCTCAAAAAGTACTGTATTTGCACGATTCTAATGCGCCCCCAATTGTAATGTGCAGGTAAGATTACAAAGAAACAATTTTTTAAAATTATTTGACACCGATTCAACCGAACAGATGTAAAAGACAAGACAACATGTACCTGGCAGAAGACCTTTTATTTGATGCGTGCAGCTCTTGCAGAAAGCATCTCTTGTGCTTCATAAACTTACTCATCCAGCTCTTGCTGGCATTAAAACTGGAGCGGGTAACATTGAAAGTGTGCGATTTCAAGTGCCTTGACCTTCATAATTTTAGAGGTTACGGGCTGTTGGTTCATTGCTTCTACTTTATGAATTCCTCCTGGGAGTCCTCAAAATCTTGAAAACATCCATGCTCATGGCTGGTGAGGCCTTGCACGAAAGTATGGCTCTGCTTCGTTTATGTCATTCGTGCTCTCATGTCTTTGGGACACCCACTGTCAAAGGTGGTAGCCGCTTTGAAGCCGATTTCGGTTTTGAACTTGATTGTAATGCACACACAAATTTGAAGGCTACTTTTAGCAAAAAGAAGGTGCGCATTAAAATTGTGCAAATATGGTAAGAGGAACTTTTTACTAAGTAAAACCTCGTTACAAGAGACGCTGTTACAAGAGACACTTGGTTATAAGAGACATTTGAATGAAAGCGAGTTTGGTTGGTTTTCCCTATGTCGCCATGTCGCAACATTGCATACAGACGACCTTGGTACAAGGGACACGTTTTTTGGTTCCCTTGAGTGTCTCTTGTAACGTCGGTTTTACTGTACCCCATAGTTAGAGCTTGGCTTTTTTGGTGGATCTACTAGCAGCTATGTACAGGTAGTCAGGTTGGCAGATGCGACTCGATGTCATTTATTACCCAAGCAAACGTGGCATAATAGTGCGGCACTCCTCCTTTATCAAGTCTGCAAGGTTACGTCACGCGGTCAGTCAATTATGCAGGGAATGTGTGGGGACCAGAGGTCGGCGGACTCACTCATGAGTCCACTCACTCAGACTCATTTGGACTCAAACTCACGCCCGAGTTGAACTGAGTGAGCCACGCTAATCGCCATGAGTTTGAGCTTGAGTGAGTTTGAGCCTGACTGAGTTTGAGTAAGCCTGAGCCCGAGTGAAATACGAGTCTATTCTGAGATCATTTTGAGTCCATTTTGAGTTCTGAGTCCGAGTTGAGTTTTGAGTCCGTTTGCGTTCTGAGTCCATTTTGAGTTCTGAGTTTATTTTGAGTTCCGAGCCCGAGTGAGTTCCGAGTTTTGCGCTCGATGTGAGTTTGAGTTTGAGTGAGTGCAGATGTGCTGCTCAGCAATGAGTCTGAGTTTGAGTGAGTGGCGATTCCAAAATAAATTTGTGAGTGAGTTTGAGTGAGCCGGGCCAACTTTGCCGAGGTATGGTGGGGACATTCTTTGTTCGTCCCTTGGACCACAATGCTGGAGTGAGGTTATTTTTGTTCATTTGTCTGTCTGTCTTATTTGCATCTTGCACAACACACATGATGCTTTAGGGCAGGCGGTAGAAGCTGTCAGAAAATGACAGTTTGGCAGAGCTGCAAGCCCCCAAACACTGGAGAGCATTACAGATCTAATACAACTTGCATCTTGAAAAGCAAGAGGACAAAAGAAAATAGAACGAAATGGCTACCCATACAGTAAATACACAAAAACCGTAATGAGTACTATCCATGCGTCAGTACTTCCGTACAAACTATAATATACATTCAAAGACAGGGCTATACAGTGGAAAAGCAAGGCAGGAAATGAATAAGAAGGAAATACAATTTTCGAAGAGGAATCAATACTTCAAGGCAGTCGCTAGGGCAAAGAAGACTTGTCTTTTGACATTTTATGTTCCAATGTGCAGCAAACAATTAACACATTCAACACTTTGTAAAATATTGTCACACTTCTTGGAAATTCGTTTCAGGGAATAGAATATTCTGGCGGTTGAGTTCCCTTAAGAGTCTTGGAAGTTTGTTTTGTAGGGTTTGCAGTCTGCTTGTTTTGTATGTTTGGACATGAAAGGGTTCAACACGCCTTGTTCTGGATGTTTTGGTGTTTCCTTGTAGTTTTTTGGGGGAAAAGGGAAGAGTTGTTAAGCATAGCCTGCTTAACTGCTTTATACAGAAGGTAATCATATTTGCAACAGGCATTATATTATATTTAGGGAACAAATCCTTGGTGTGTGTGAACACAAAGGAACGTTTTCAAGAAACCTAACTTTTTTTGTAACCTGTGAACACTATGTAGATTCGTTTGTGTAGCTGATGCCCATTCTAGGAGGCAATAATTAATTCTGGAAAAACAAAGTGTTCTATACAGTACTGACATAAGTGTTCTACTGTAGTAACTTTATGTGTGCATAACATGCAGCATGTGACTAAATAAAAGGCACACGCCTCATATACCTTGACCTATAATGACGGCCAATTTGGCTAAGGTACACACCAATGTCCTGAGTCGGGGTGGCTGCGCTGCTCTGCTCCGCACCGTACCACCAGGACGAGAACCAGCTTTGCTTGGGAGTGTTCAGCAGCTGCTGCTCTTCAGCCTTACGGGAAGGACACAGACATCAGCACACAGCGTTGACAACGTCCAAACAATGTGTACGCTCATTGGAATCCCACACATACACCAGAGTGCACTGATAGCAACCAACTCGATGAACCATACTTCTTTAACATTTTACTAAAACCTCTGCTGGAGTACGTACAGAAAACATGACAGTAAGTGCTCAAGTTGAAAACTTTTACAGTCCTTATTCCAGTGCCACACGCGACGGTCTAATGCCCTCCACCTTAAAGTCACTACTATTAACATGTTTTTCGCGTAACTCATTCGCCTTAAAGCTGCACGCTTTCAAACGTGACAGGGGTGGGCCAAAACTCTCGGTCTTCATCCCCGGCCTTGCCGAGGCATCTTTTTTCAACGCGTACATCATTGTTGTATGCTCGTAAATGCTTGCTTTGTGCCCTCAATTCCCCCCTCCCATCTAAAGCAATGTTGCAGCTGCATAGAAGGCAGAACGGGTACGACAACAAAGTAGTGCCTGTGCTGATTTACCCCTGGCAAAAGTGGCTTTCGTCAACTTGATGCTTTCGCATGAAGCACAAAAGCGTTGATGTGCAAGCTTAAAGCATGTATGACCACAAGCACATCTGCTACAGCCTGCAGCGAGTCTCCTCCAGCTAAAAAATTCCTTTTAGTCCCTCACCCGGACAGAGCTTCAAATGGAAATGATGCCATTTATAGGAAGACTTTTCATTACAGCTTGTGTTAATAGACATCAAATTAGCATGGTGTTAAGGACTAACAACATTTGCAACTAAATTTACCGCACACACCACCCATATTTGCAATCAAGTTTCCTGTGCAAATGTGAGCTGCTAATGCTAAAACCCTCTTGTCAAGAGCAGACCGGACAGCCTGAACTTCCCCAGCTTACCTCCAGCTCAGCCTGGCGCCTTGCGAGCGTGATGTTGAAGACATCTAGCGCATCCTCAAGAACCTGTGACACAGAGGAAAGAAAAAAGAATTTGGAGAGCTCAGGACATCACAACAGTGGATTCCCCCAGAGGCCAACCTTGAGCTGCTCTGTGGACTGCTTGGTCTGCAGCTTGACCTTGTACTGGGCCTTGTACTCTTTGACCTTGAGCACGTGCTCATGCATGTGCTTCAGGGACCAGTTCCGCCGCCGACGTCTCACTTGCTCCTCCAAGACTGCCTCGTATGCAAACCACCACCTGCGAAGCATTCCAGGCCACTGGCTTGAGTGTGACGATGAGAACAATACAATACAGTACATCGTGCTTGATAATTTGCAATGTGTTTGAACATCTGATATTTTATTCGATATAATCTTTGATATAGTGTGTTTTGAGCGTTTGAGATTTTGCAATGTGGTTTGAAGTATGTTGCGCTCATGTCTGCACCAAGACAGACCGCTATTAAATGTTGTTTTGTCAATAAACAATAAACAAACAAATTCTACTTTTCTGTTGACTAGCATTTTCCACACACTCCTTTGTTATAGTACCACCATTTTCCAGTCATTCTTCTTTCATTTTCTTCCAACAACAGAACCAGAATTACTATGTATTCGGAAACAAAATGCCTAAGCGAGTATCCCTCCAAGTCAACAGTCTACATTATACCAGTCGTGATATTTTCTTTTTTTATCAAGAATACTCCCTATTTATGGCTGCTTTTGGCGCTCAACGGTAACAGGCAATTGAAGTCAGTCCAACATACCGTACTTGCCTGATTCTAACGCGCACCCGATTTTCCTGGCAAAAAAAACGAAAACTTGCGCCTTCCGATTGTAACAGCGCACAGAGAACTTTTTTGACCCAGACAAAACGAATGCGAGAGAAACAGGCGATTTATTTCCGAAGTAATCTCACCTCCTCGTACGCTCTTCGCTGACCACAACATCTCATCCTCGGTGCCGTCAAGCACATTCACCGATGCACACTTCTGAACGAATGTTCAACCATGGTCGATGGATCGTGGCCCACGCCTCGCACGCCCATCCCGCGAGCTTCTCCAGAGACGCACGCTTCAGCCGACCGCTCGTTTTGAACACGTGAGAGCCGCTGCTGCCATTGCTATTATCAAGCGCGCAAGTGGAACGATTTGACAATTTGTGAGAATGCCAATAGAAAAAGCCTCCGTCCAAAAAATCGTTGCTAAAAGGTTTGGCGCCGTCTTGAGATGGCGATGGCGATGGTTGGGATGAAATTCCCGCTGTTTCGGCAGTTTCGGTTCGGATCCGATTATACCGGCATTCGATTTTTCGGGCTACGCGCATGCGATTTTTCGGGAAAGCATTTATTATGGGACAAAGTGCGCGTTAGAATCGGTGCTAATCCGGTAACATTAAATGGGATGTAGGATGCAGGTGACTGACCACTGCTTAGCATGCTTGTGCACTGGGACGTCTGGCCGGTACTTCCTGTAGTGGGCCGCAACTGTCATCCGAGTCACGGACTCTGAAAGCGCCAGCATGTCTTGGAACTGCACACACAAAAAAAAGACGACGCAATGCACACCACCACCAAGTGCCGGATAGAAAGCTGTGAGGCTTTCTAGAAAACAGAATGCAGCTACAAATGAGATAGCACCAATACAATGTCACTGGAAAAGCGCAGCTGGTGGCAACCACTTCTGAAGGAACCTTCAGCCAAGATTCACTAGGACTGGAAAGAAAATGTCTATCCCTTTATGTGTAACCATCATCTCTTCCGTGATTTCAAGTACTGCAAATGGAAAAACAGCTGCCTCGAGTTTAAAAAGAAATGTTAATGCCTAGGCTATAGAGGACAGACGTTTATTTTATGCCAACACTTCGTTCTTTTCCTTAGGTGAGAAGGGGAAAACGGCAATCTGGCGTAACACACAAGTACCGCATTTGCCAGATTTTAACACGCATCATTTTTTTTTGCTAAAATTAGGCTTCAACTTTGTGTGCATGTTGCAATCGGGTAAAAAGCTGAAATCGGCTTCAAAGCAGCCAGCAGCATTGCCACAGCCACGCACTCTCCCCAGAATCCAATTGTAAAGCTTCGGGAAAGAATCACCACGACGTAAGTTCTTTCAAATTTTTCTATATAAACATACCTGTGCGTTTATATTGGGGGGCGCGTTATAATTGCGCAAATATGGCAAGCGCGTCGCAGCTGCGCTGACCAGAGGGTTCTGCAGTCAGGGCAAAATCCGGGGTGCACCGCGCATATGGGTGCATGAACCCCAACAGAGAATTCATCATAAGTAGCGCTTGAAACGGGACACAGAAGAGAAGACACAAACGACGGCTTTGTCATCTTGTTCTATTCTTATACTAAACAAGCACTAGTGCATAGTTATGGAATTATGGAGACTCGCGGTCCCTGATCTGATGTGCGCTTCAGGAAGAGGTGTGATACGCCGAGAACATGTTGTTAGGTGACACCTCCAGTTCAGCAGTGCCCTGAGAGATCACACCACCGCTCCACACTTTGCATGCTAGTTGGGATCCCCGAACGTGTGCGCGAGAGATGAGCGAGATCGGAGGTTGGGTCGTGAGAGAGACTGGCGGTACACGAAGAACAGCGCAGACGTAGCGGACACGTATCTTGGGTGGGGACTGTCCTTGTCGCGAGCCATCCACGCCTCCCATTTCGATCCCGGCCGGATGGCGCCCCAGCGAGCTTCATGCTCACATGCTTTGGAAAATCCCAAATGAATGGCTGTGCTTCAGCACTACTGTCTACTGTGTTTTCATATAGGCAAACCTCACTGGGTTGCCGTGGATATAGCGGCCCACATTGGGTAACGGGCCGGGAGCTAACGTAGTGGCCTACGCCAGAGAGCCAGCTAGGTCGTCCCCAGGAAATCCCCAATATGCATATTTGAAAATATCCCACTGGATGTCAATTTTTTATATTCGCAGACTTGTAATTTTCATTTCACTGCCAACAGTAGCAGAGCACCCTTTTTAATAACATGAAAAGAGGCCCTCAGTGAAACATAATGACTGGTGTTCAAAGACTAAAATAAAAAATGTAGTGCCTGATTTTTCCTAGTCCAAACAAGGAACAAAAAGTACAGAAATGTGTATCCATGTTTTAAGAAATTAGGTACCTACATGACTCTAAAATAAAGCGACAGCATGTCAGATGGGACCAAAAGAGGAGACAAACACTTCTTTGCACTAGCATACACAAGTGCGAGTGTTTCTTTACTGAACCATTAGATGTGCTGCCACTTTTTTTTTTTTTTCGAAGTTACATACCGACCTGCTGAAGTTTCAACTCTTCTGACATACATTAGCTAATCTGCCAAACAACCTAAGTTCTTTCGAATGAACTTCTATTCCTTTGCTCAGTTTATCCAGAGGGTCAACGTTGGGTGGTCTATCATTGAATCCACAAATACACTCGCAACTGACCAACAATTAATTGAGAATCCTCTCCTTTTGAAGTGTTCATGATAAGAGGCCCCCAAACCTGACGCTTGCTGATGCCGATGCTGATTTCGGCAACGCGAATGTCCAGCACCATCCCCGTGGTGCTGTAGTTGTTGATCTCAGGCTTCGTATCCATGGTCAACTTGGCGTCGCAAGACACTGGGCCCAGCACTGGAAAAACAGCAATCACAAGGGTTTAATTTCTTCGGCTCTCACCCCAACACCCACGCACAGATGAAGGACCCCCCCCACACCAAGTATTAAAATTTTATCACTGGGCATAGGCCGAAAACTGAATGCATCATTACGCACTCTTCTGGAAACGCTAAATAGCTTCTTAGCCCTAACCCGACACAAGCATGTTCTCCCCATCTAAACTAAGCGATTTCTTTCTGCTGAACGTCGAGAGCCATAACAGCTGCTGTTTCATGAAGACTGTTGTACCCTGTTTTAACATCCCCAAGTTCCAGTCACCCCAAGAAAGTGTGTTAAAGCATGGACAGCAACAAGGCCAACAATGCGCTGTACGTACTGTAGAAAACATCAGCAGGCCTCACAGCTTCATTGCTGATTTTCTCCTGAAGCTGTGTCTGCAAATGCAACAAATAAACACACGGTCATCAACTGCCACAGAAACACAGGAGTCAGTTGATGATATCACCTTTATCATCGCCGGTGGCATATCCAAAATGAGCTTGCTCTCAGGATTCCAGTACAGGCCAAAGCTGTTGATGTCGACGAGCTGAAATTGGCAGTCAAAGAGATGGGAGAATACAAAAGAGGTTGGCATCACAGTTTAAAGCAAGCCCTCTTTCCTACGGACATTGTCGGGAAAGCCGAATCAATTCTTGATAGCAGGCTACCTTCCCCCCGATATACACTTTCATTTTTCTTGTGCAGTGTCCACTTTCAAAGGATGAAAATACAAGACCATCGATATCTACCTTCATACCGAAATTTCTGCATGCACCGAACATACACAACAGCACCATCATCATCATCACCACCAGTCTATCTACGCCCACTGCAGGGCAAAGGCCTCTCCCATTAATCTCCAATTATCCCGGTCCTGTGCTAACTGTGGAACGATTTATATCCACAAACTTCTTGATCCATCGCCATCTTACTTTCTGCCGCCCCCTGCCAACGCTTGCTTCTCTAGGGATCCACTCTGTTTACCCTTAATGACCAACGGTTAGTCTTGCCTTCGCATTACATGCCCTCCCCACGTCAATTTTCTTCTTCTTAATTTCTACTGAATATGTCCTTAACCCGTGGTTAGTTCCCTGACCCACTCATGCTCTCTTCTTGTCCCTTAATGTTACACCATCATCTTCCGCTCCATTGCCCGCCTGAGTCGGTCTCAATTTAAGTTGAACCCTCTTAGTGGGCCTCCAAGTTTTTGCCCCGTAGGCGTGGAGTACGGTAAGATGCAGCTGTCATACACTTCTTCTTCAGGGACAATGGTAGCTGCTATTCATTATATCTGAGAATGTCTGCCATGTGCAACTCCACCCCATTCTTATCTTCTAATTATCTCTGCCTCATGGTTGGATCCGGGGTCACAACTTGGCCTAAGTAGATATATTCGCTTACCACTTCCACTGCCTCGCCACCTATCTCAAACCGCTGTGCTGTCCCAAGGTTATTGATCATTACTTTCAGGGTTCGTACAGGCTTCAAAAGCAAAAATTCAAGGGTTTTCAAGGACTTTCAAGGACCAGAAAACCCATTTTCAAGGTCCCCAACTAATCTTTTATCTGGGATTATTTATAACCTTTCCAACACAATGCAAAAGTTTTTTTTTGCACAATTAGTGCACATTTTTTTGTGCACATTAGTGCACATTTAATAGGTGCTAACGGGTTCGTAAATGCTCCCCCAGCTTAATTTTTTTTATTTCATGGCTGGTATTTACAGGTTTTTCTTTTTTCTTTGTGTTTTTCTGAGGCTGTTTGATTTCAAAACTTAGTTCATGTTGCCTGCATCTCCTGCTTTGTCAGCAAGAGCATCAGCTGGAATTAAGTCGAGCAAGTGTTGCTTCAAGGCAGGATGAACTATGTGCACGTCCAGCATTTGCACGTAAAAGCAAACGTGGATGGAGCGTATGAGGCACAGACTAGATGGAAGATGCAAGATAGAGAACAGAAGCTGGCTTTCCTTGGATTGTATCGTGATATGGATTGGATTGACAAGTGCCTGCTCCCAATGTTCCCTTGTAATAATGAAAATCCACCAAACTTGTAATTTCACGCAATACACTGAAACTTGATTGTTACAATGTTTCTTTACATTTGTTAACACCTAAAATCCATGACAAACACTTTAAACTCTTGTGAAAAGGCAGGGCCATTGATTCTCTCTGGAAAAATCAAGGGTATTCAAGGACCATTTAAAAATTCCAGGACTTTCCAGGCCTTGAAATTGACACTTCTTAATTCAAGGGTCTTCAAGGTTTTCAAGGACCTGTGCGAACCCTGACTTTGGTTTTTTGCATATTAATTTTCAGGCCCACGGTCCTACTCTGTTCGCCCAGTGCGGAAAGCATGAGTTATCTTCGTGATGTTCTTTTCCCCGGGGCTTCTCCTCCAAGCCGCCGTAGCGCTGAGGATCTGACCCCGGGTATCCTCAACCGACAAACTCAGCCTCCGATACAAAACTTTACATTTATTTACAGCCCGGCGGGCGACTAAAAACAGTACTCGCGCGGAGCCCGAAGACGCCGGGCCGAGCTCTCCTGCGCCCGGACCGCGTCTCCCTGTCTTCATCTTCCCTTCCTTCCGACGCTGACGGCCGGGGAAGAAGGAAAAGCCAGTTGTCTCCGTCGGTGGCCATCGCATGTGGTGGTGGTTAAGAGATCCGGTGCGCGCAGGCGTTCGAAATGCGCGGCGTCTCAAGGCGCCGCGCGACACGTGCATTTCATTTGTGCGCTGCTCGCCCCAGGGCCCCCGCCAGTTCGTGCGTCGAAGCGCCCGACACCTCAACCACCACTGTGAAACATAACTTCAGGAATGTTTCACACACGAAACACACACCACACACACTTTTGGCACGTGCACCATCGTTCCTTCAGTTTGACGACACAACAATCAGCACGGCCAGTGCCCCTTGACCCTGGCTGCAGGTCACCATGACAAAATAGGCACAATCCTCATCTAGCTCAATCAGAGCGAGCGGCCTCTAAGAGAAGGCGGTACGCACCGGCCGTCGTCGTCCGAATACACCCTTGCCATGCGGCGCAGCGGAGCCTTTCTCTCTTGCCATCAGCTTCATCACGGGCATGCGCACACTCTCATTCACCTTTGACTGCCTGTCATTTACCAACGCAGCCTCGCGCGTAACACCTTCCTTCACCTCCATCTTCATTTCGGTGAAATTCCCTACGCGGGATGCTTCACTATCCTGCTCCCCGGTTGCAGGAAATCTCAACGCCCACGAAGGAACGTGCGCCACTATCCTATCTTCGCCTTTCCTACAGGACTCTGATCGTGGCGGATCCCGCGAAACAGGAGGACTACGCGCGCCCAGTGAATGGGTTCCACCTCGCACATCTTTCGGCGTACCGGAACACCCCAGTTCACTCTCTCCCTCAGTGCTGAACATTACTGTTTGAACAATCGGTGAGGCAGGAACATTGTTAGCTCTCTTGAAACGTTCACTCTTCGAACGTTCCGCTGCTAACTCTGCCTCAGCGATTCTCAATTTCGCCTGCAATAGCGCCTTCTGCTCGGCGAACGACATGGCTGACGTAATCCTGACGCTTGCTGCCTCGTCAGCCCTCACAGTCAGCTCCATCTCACCATGCCTAGCTAACCGGCCCCCATTATCTCAGGGCTGCTCATGCCGCACTGCCTACATGCCATGGTGAGCCACGCACCCAGGATCAAGAGAGGCACTGACCTGCATAGTTCGGTGCTTGTGGTGATGGGCTGGATCCGTCGAGGTGGCTATCCGTATCCACGCGGCGCCGTCCGCGTTCTCCTTCTCGGGGCTGTAGGGGTGATCCGGCTCCTTCCGATGAGGCGTCCGCACGCGGCACTAGAAGTCACCGCCTTCTGCCGTGGCCGGCTTGCTCATTGCTCCAGCCGTCCTCGTTCAGCAGGCTGCTGCTCTCCGTGGAGAAGTCCGTTGAGCGCCGGTCGGGCGCTTCTCCACCAGGCTGGCGAGCTCGCTCCTCCCGCCGATCTCGCTCAGCAGACCGCGATTTCTCCGCGAGCTCCGTCCGTCGAGGGGCCAGCCTCGCCCGCCGGCCGGCTGAGTCGTCGCTGTTGAAGATCTTGCCGACTGCGCCAGTTATCTTCGTGATGTTCTTTTCCCCGGGGCTTCTCCTCCAAGCCGCCGTAGCGCTGAGGATCTGACCCCGGGTATCCTCAACCGACAAACTCAGCCTCCGATACAAAACTTTACATTTATTTACAGCCCGGCGGGCGACTAAAAACAGTACTCGCGCGGAGCCCGAAGACGACGGGCCGAGCTCTCCTGCACCCGGACCGCGTCTCCCTGTCTTCATCTTCCCTTCCTTCCGACGCTGATGGCCGGGGAAGAAGGAAAAGCCAGTTGTCTCCGTCGGTGGCCATCGCATGTGGTGGTGGTTAAGAGATCGGTGCGCGCAGGCGTTCGAATGCGCGGCGTCCTCAAGGCGCCGAGCGACACGTGCATTTCATTGTGCGCTGCTCGCCCAGGGCCCCCCGCCCAGTTCGTGCGTCGGAAGGCGCCCAACAGCATGCTTTGCAATTCCTCCCCCGAGTTACTTAACAAGGCAACGCCATCAGCAAATCTGAGGTTACTGAGGTATTCTCCATTAACACTTACTCCCACCTGATCCCAATCCAACGTTCTGAATACTTCTTGTAAGCATGCTGTGAATAACATTGGAGAGATTGTGTCTCCTTGCCTGACACCCTTCCTTGTAGGTATTTTACTGCTCTCCTTATGGAGGATGATGGTAGCTGTGGACCCATTGCAGATATCCTCTAGTATTCTTACATAATGCTCATCTACCCCCTGGTTCCGCACCAACAGCACCAATGCACTGCAAACAAATTTCAGAGAGCAATGCAATAATCACCTTAGTGTCTTCCCATGTACTTTGACCTTACACTTTTGCCCAATATTGACATGTGCAAATTGGCATTGCTGAATAAGCAATGTGTGTTTACCTAACTAGAATAAATTTAGGGTGTAACAAGTAACCAGACTAAAAAAGCACTCTTCCTTTATGTATTTCTTTGTGCTCTGCTTATTGCACTGAATTTATACTAAGAGTTCTACATACGGCCACATGAATGTCATTCCGTAAAGGTTTATGCGGTGCAGCTCCATTCGCTTGCTTCCACTCCCTCCTCTTCTCCCTGCCCCTCAACACGCAGACACACATGCACGAATGGACGCCCCCCTTTTCCCGCACCTTGTGCACGATCCTGGCGGTACGTCGAGCACGCAGGGCTCCCACTGCTCGTTGGTGGTGTCGAAGGACAGGTTGTACAGGGTGATGCCAAAGGAGAAGGGCCGGCCAGGCACCGTGAAGCTGTCCTCGTAGCGGATGTGGATGTTGCGGATGCGGATCTGCAGGTTCTTGATGATCTGCGCCGTCAGCTTCTCCACAAATGTGTCCTGCTTCTCCTCCCGCTGGCTTGTCTGCGCATCCCCGTCCAGCCGCGTGACCACAGAGGTTGACGGAGAGACGGGGGAAAACTCACCTCTCTCGGCCTCCTGCTGCTTGACCAGCTCGATGCGAGCGAGCTCCCTCTGCTTGGCCTCCCTCTGGAGCTTCTGCTCCTTCTCCGCATCGTACTTCACCCCTGAACACGAAGGAGATGAAGAAAGGAAAGACAGCGCATTAGATGCCAGCCCCGACTAACAACTTCATAAAACAACTGCAGTAAAACCTTCCTTGTACATACCCAAACCATTGCAGGGGTTAAACAGCTCTCTGAACTCAGGATTCCTAGCTTTGTTGGAAAAAAAAATAAGCCATACCACTATTCCGCAGCACTCTTTTGCTTCCCCAACAGGTATCGCTTGAATACCAGGCTCACGTGCCACAGTTTGGTTCATGTAAACGTTGGATCGAATGGCCCCACCACAGCTTGGCCGAAAGCGCCCAAGTGCACTCAATGGCTGTGCATCGTTTGCTTGCTACAATATCCTGCAATGTGCATTGTTAGCTCTAGTTATACCAAAGCCACTTTGTTTAAAAAAGTTCCCCAAGGTTTCAACCTGTGCACGTCTCTTTTTAAACCAGATCCTTCAGAGTGCACCGAGTTAATAGGCCCGCTTAGCATGAAGTGGGTACAGCTTGCACACATGGGCAGCCTCCCCCTTTACCTTGGGCCGCTAAGACAGCCACCACAGGAGGCTTTACGAAACAGGCTACCCAAAGTCCCTGCGAAACAAGCAGAGGCAGGTTAACAGCGCTTTGCACTAAGAAATCTCACCTGATTTTGGAACAACGACCATGTAGATTCCTTCTACATTCGCAGTGTAAGTAGCGCTGTACAGGGACTGCCATGGTATCTTCAGGGTCAGCTTTTCTGCACGAGGAGAAAGGCAAACATGGGTGCTCCGTGCTTGTGACAAGCACCACCACTGTGATTAGTAGGTATGTTTAATATTTCACTCGACCCGCCGCGGTAGCTCAGTGGCTAAGGCGTTGCGCTGCTGAGCACGAGGTCGCGGGTTCGTTTCCCGGCCGCGGCGGCCGCTTTTCTGATGGAGGCGAAAAGCAAAAACGCCCGTGTGTACGAGATTTCGGCGCACGTTAAAGATCCCCTGGTGGTCAAAATTAATCCGGAGCCCTCCACTACGGCGCGCCTCATCGCCTGCGTTGCGTCGGCGCATTAAACCCTACAATCAATCAATCAATCAAATCAATTAATATTTCACTCGAGTGAAGCAATAATTGCTGACCACACTGAGACAAGACCAACAAGGCCAAGATGCTTTTAGAGAGCTCTAACTGCACGGAAGATGCAACTCTAAGGTAGAAAAATGTGGTGCATGAATTTTGACATAAAGCTTCTTCAAAAAAAAAAAAAGCAAGTAAATTAACTAACAAACTTACCTATGTGACCATACGCAACCCGGAAAGGTAGGTCAAGGTCGTCAATGGCACTCTGTTTGATGTCCAAGTTCTTCAGGTTGATGTCCCCTGCGAGCGAAGTATTAAAAAGCATTAAAAATATTTGATTTAACAAATACTTTAACGCAAACATGGGCTGAGAGCTAAAAGAAGAAAAAAAAGAATGCGCGCTACACACCATCCCACTTAAGTAGAGACAATTTTTAAAAGTATGACACTGGTTGCCTTGCAACATCATACCTGATGGCCATCTATGACACGCTATGATATGATGGCCATCTAGCTATGGTATCACACATATTTGCTGCCTCCCGATTAAGATACAAAATTAGTCAATATTTAGCCACTAGCTTCTTACAGGGTGAAGATAGCAGCTAGAGTGTTTTAACTACAGAATACTACAGAGCTAAGAATCACCCAATACAGCTGTTTCTTTAGACAATTTCAGAACATTTTATCATATTTAAAACTACTGCAAGTTCCTACAACCAGTCGATTTATAAAGGACATTTTAAAACATCACTTGTGTGGGTGGCCTCTTCCACTAGACACTGCTGTGACCCAACGCAGTTGCTATCAGCACAGGATATTTGCGACCGCAATCTCGCGTTCCTTCCTTGTCTCACCCAGTTTTTTTCCAGCTCCGTATTATCTTTTCCATTGAAGTGAGCTCCAGCATTTCAGTTTTTTTGCCCCTCTGTCACTCGAAGGCGTCCAATAAACGTTAATTTTGTTTAAATCGCTCCCAACGGTAGCCGTTTACTATACATATACCAGGATATTAAAATTTTTTACATACAACCCCGCTTGTGCTTATTAAGCCAATGGCACTGTATC
This sequence comes from Haemaphysalis longicornis, assembly GCA_013339765.2. Lineage (NCBI taxonomy): Eukaryota > Metazoa > Arthropoda > Arachnida > Ixodida > Ixodidae > Haemaphysalis > Haemaphysalis longicornis. The sequence goes on along the minus strand of CM023449.1, from coordinate 252,497,878 downwards.
GTAGGTGGGCATGCTGATTGGGTCACAAATATACGTGCACTTGTTCACTACTACTTCAACGTTAATACATATGGGGCATTTGAGTACACCATATATACACGACTCTTCCATGTGTCTACTCCTCAAAAAGTGGCAAACAGAAAGGCACCCACACTGGTTTCATATGCCTTCGCCCTTTACAAAAGGGATAAGTAAGAGTCTAGAGCCTGATGTTCGCACATGGTGCACTTAATGTTTTGACATCTTGTTGAAAAGGTTGCATCCGGTGTGTTGCAGCCCAATTTTGTAAGCACTTATCTATTTATGAAAGCTTATGAGCACTCTTCCTCCTCCTCATTTTCCTCTTCTTCTTCATCATTATCATCATCATCGTCATCGTCGTCGTCATCATCAGCCTGTCTACACCCACTGCAGGGCAAAGGCCTCTCCAGAGATCTCCAATTGCCCGGCCCTGTGCAAACTGCGAACAATTTATCCCTGCAAACTTCTTGATCTCATCTGCCCAGCTAACTTTCTGCCGCCCCCTGCCATGCTTGCCTTCTCTAGGGATCCAGTCTGTTACTCTTAATGAGCGACGGTTATCTTGCCATCGCATTACATTCCCTGCCCACACCCATTTCTTCTTAATTTCTACTAATATGTCCTCAGCACACGTTTGTTCCCTGACCCACTCAACACTCTTCTTGTCCCTTAACGTAACCCCTTTCATCTTCCGTTGCATTGCTCGCTGAGTAGTCATCCTCAATTTATGTTGAACCCTTTTAGTGATCGTCCAAGTTTCTGCCCCGCAAGTGAGTAGCAGAAGATGCTAAGCCCTCCTTATGATGTAGTAAAAGCGAAAGCATTACGGACCGCTTGCCAAGTGCATCCTCTGATCATCATCATCACCCTTTTCCCATTGTCTTTTCCGTCTGTCCATTACTATAAAAACCCTTGGCCAATAGCCCTTGTTAGGCCTATATGTAGGCTTAACGACACCTATTGGTGTAACGCTAAGCCTTCCATCATGCCAAACATCGTGAAACTCATTGCACATTGAGCTGCAGGTTCTGGTTGATGACGGCAGAACAAAATAAAAAATAAAGCTTTACACAGAGCCTCACGTCAGGCCGGAACATACTTGCGTTCAGACTTCTCACGTGCCATCTGTTGGAGCAGTGCTACCGTGTACTAGAAGGTAAGGTGTGTCATGCAGGGGGAAAAAAACCAATGGAGAGCATGGGTCCCTTTTGCGATGAAAAAATTGTACAGGGCACAGGCGTTCCACAGAGAACTCCTGCTGCAGCCAGTGCCCCTTATAAGTTTTCAAATCAAACGACCAGTTACTTGACAAGTTTTATAAAACGTTATATCATGAAACAAAGAAATTAGATTATTTAGGGTGATAAATAATTATTAATTTAACAAACAAAACTTCTGAAATCAACTGGTAAGCAGTGGCCACCAGGGGCGCTGCTTACAACAGGAGTTCCTCAGCAAAAATTTTCATCGCAAAAGGGACCTCCCCTAATCAGCCCCGAATGACACACCTCTCTCTTCTAGTACACTGTAGCAGTGCCCTACGATCACAGGTTTTAGTGGAAGCCACATGATGGTGCTATTATTGCATGCCTAGCAAAGAGGGATACTCTCCGAAAACATACTCTGCTACTTGCTTAATTGGCATGCTCAAATTACTCGTGTAGGCCTGAGTATGCGTCTCTGCATTCACTAGGTACACCTTCAGTAAACTAGAGTCATGCACCCACTGTGGCATTGAGAATTCATGCTCATCTCGCACGCATTCTAAAGGTCCCATGTTTAATTCCCACATATAGACCCAAATTAACTCAATCATTTTTTTTTTTAACTCAAGTGTTTTGGTGTCAATCCAGGCATCATATCACCTTTTCTTTTTTTTTTTGAGCCATTGGCCATTTTGTGTTTGATCGCTTAGCTGCGACAACATTGAATGACATCTCCTAATGTTTGCTCGACCGGTTGGAGCAGTGAAATGAAAAAGTGATTTAAAGCAATTCAAACAGATTACGCCACCGTGTTTAAAGCCATTTGTCACAATTTCGGATGTTGACAGCTTCCCATTGCTTTCTATACCTTAATTTTTATTACTTTGCTCGCTGTCACTTTTATTGTTTTGTGTAGCAAACATCAATATATAGTGCGCTGATTCACAAACGAGAAGAGAGACTGGGAAAAGTTGTGTAAGCTTCTAGCATGTTAGTTTGAGATATGCCATAGACAATTCGTTTGCTACATGTCTAGCCAGCATTATCATATTTCTGTCTGCACTGGAAATCTGCTTACAACACCACATGGCAATCCGCGACAGCACTGAAAAACAGTTTTTTCACAGTGAGTGCAACAATTCATTGTTCACAACTCGTCAGCATTCACATACATCTATAGCGAAGGAAATGCTGCCAGTAGGCTGATTGGAAGATTAATCAACCAATTTCACAGCCATGCTGATAAGATCGCTTAAAAGAGGAACCCGACAGGCACCATCAAGAATGGATTATTACATAAACTGCCTAAACCATTTATTCATAAGCCGGTCACCATATTTATATAGATTGTGCTCATGTTTTGGCATACTAAAAGAATATTGTTTCACGTCGGGGTGTTGAAGCAGAACTGAACCCAAACATTTTATTTTTGCTAGTGTTGAATCAAGATTTAACTCCTGCAAAAAGATCAAGTGTTTCCCAAATTGATAACTTTCTATTTGCCAGCAAAAAACCCCTGCACGGTTTATAGCGTCACTTGACTTCAGAAAAATTCTCACTCAACAGAAAGGTTTACGGCTCTCATCACACTTTCTGAATTCGGTATTCAAAACCAAAATACCTGGTACAGAAAAAGAATATAAAAATACGCATGGCCAGAAAATGAGTAGAATGTGAAGTACACAGTGAAGGTTAGAGGAAGCTTAATTCCCCTACGAGTGCAGATGAGGTATTACTCTACGTGCACAAAAAGCTATACAAGGGCACAGCTTAATAAGTTAGAAGCAATCAGCATGGGAAATTCCTACACATGATACTGCAAAGCCTATAACACTTGCCATGCTGTAAAGCCTACAGACCTAGTCAAAGCCTACGTCTGGCCATATTCCGCACTGTTCACGGCTTCTTTCAAAGAGGAACTACCACACATTTCTCAAGTTGACTATTTAAACCAACAGCAGACCCCGCCACTCAGTTATATGTAATCAGCTTTTTTGTTCTCTGTGATATGTACACGCTCACAGAATTCAGTTCAGGATACCGGCAGCATGCATTTTGCATCACTTGCCAAATGCACACTTGCCATCATTTTGCACATTAGAATCGACTTAAAATATTCTGTACATGGGTTTATTTTTCCTTTCTTTTTTTTGAGAAGAGGGAACAGATATATCTGTTCAACAGAAAGGGTAAACTAGTAGCGCCACCACAGGAGCAGCCTCTGACAAAAGGAAGCTCATAGCAAACGAGCTCCCACATCAAGGTCGAATGCAGGAAATGCGATGTTTCACACCATCTGTTCTCCCATATGATCCAGCTGCTGTGTTACTAGCACAACACACGTGCATCTGCGGAACGCGAATTCGTTTAGCTCCCTCGTTGGATTCACTCCTTTTTTTGCGAGATTTGTCGTTCTACAAGAAATGTCATCCTAGTGCCTTGTGTGAAAAACCTTTTTTCGCATAATGTGGATATTTTAGTCCAAGCATGACAGGAAAAGAAAGGAGAAAAACTGCTGCGCTACACCTTCGCAGTACACTGAAATTCAGTAGAACGCATCGAAGTAGATGACATGCATTGTTGAAATAGAATTTTTTTAAAGCGCAGACAACGATAACTGAACGAACTATGAATACGGCAGGAGTGGCACATACCCCCCCCCTCATGGTCTTTCTATTTTTCTTTTTTTGCGGGTAACCTACCTTTTAAACACCCCCCCCCCCTTTTTTTTCCTTCTTCCCGCATGCACTGCAGATTTCAGAGATTTCGGTGGTGTCGATAGTTGTCCAAGAAAAAAAAAATGGCCTTGGGCATCTTGATATGAAACATCTCCACTGCTCTTACATTGATTTTTCACGTGACAGCTCCAACTGGTCAATGTTGACACTAAGAGCTGTCATGTGGCGGAAACTGCTACACACTTACATACATTTTTATAAATACCTATTACTCCAACCACACTTTTCTTTTGCATGAGCTGAGTTGGTCATTTAGTTTTATTTTTACACTGCTGGACAAGCATGCTTACACGCCTGGGTGGTTATCCGTGCTTGGGCTGCAGCACGCCGGATGCTGCCTGTTCAAGATGCCGAGACACGAAGTGCATCATATGCAAACAGCATGCTCTAGCCTTAAATGAGCACAGTAGTAATGAACTGCTGAGCGACAAAGCTGCATGCAGCAACGCTGTGAGCGTTCAGCGATTTCCTCTTCCTTCCCAGATAGCGTGCAATAGGGGCGTGGACCAGCTCAAACATAGGTGCGCGAGATCTGATTTCGTGGGTGGGTCTGACGACCGAGTTTCACAGAAAATGGTTCGTTGTCCGCGCGACGAGGTCGTTGTTACCATAGTTTTGTTTACAAGTCGATTGGCGCGAGCAGTCGATGCGCCAATGTGCGTAAGTACAAGTGAAACATCTGCGCTCAGAGTGGGGGAAAAGTGATATAACACGAGTCGAGGGCCCATATGCGGCGAAGGTGTTTGGCTCAACGCACAACACGCTTCCTACCTGCCGCCTCGCGACATTTCGTTCGTTCGGTTCTATTGCGTTTCATCACTGTCACGCATCATTGCAGTTTCAATGCCGGTACTTCCAGTTGGGTCTTCGGGACTTTCTCGTTTCGGTTTATCACGTGCAAATAGCGTCGTGCATGCTAGAAACGCTCTTACTTGTCATACGCGCAGGTTTGAGCAGTACTACCACAATGATCTGTCGCGCGACAAGCCACGGAAACGCGATCGTTTCTATGCCCAGCGATATTGATGACCCAATTCCACGCATGCATGTGAGAGCAACCCGCGCTCATGAGGCCGTAACTCACCTCCCCATATTCCCAACTTGAGCTGAGATGTGTCCAAATTCTCAACGTAGTCCCCGAGAATGTAGTTGACAAGCTCGACCGCCACGGACTCGAACACCATCGTCGTTCGTCGGCGGGCAGAGGTTAGCCGGGGTAAATCGTGGCGACGACAAACCGCGCGTCCAAATAATCCTAGCTTGTTTCATTCCACATGTCGCGGATCGAACGCCCAGCCTTCCGATGAAAGCTTGCAAGTAGCGCTGCTGCTACCTCTCACGTGCGTTCGGCTGGTTCGGCCTCTCCTTCTCCTCTACCCGATGTGCCGCGGATGTCACGCCCCCTCACGGATACAATACACAGCCGGCCTTGCACACGCTTGCACAACCAAAAGCGAGGACCTCTGAGAGGACCCTGCCTACGGCACAATTGTATCTTTCCTTCATCAACTCCCACCAAAGCTCGAGCACTGATTATCGTAATCTTTTCGGGTTTAAACGCGGGATTCGAGTGTTTTCGCCTCTCTTACCCGAACCTGCGCGTTTTGCGATAATGCTTATAACACAAGGCGAGCGAAGAGCGGAGAAATAAAACTATGTTTCAAGTTGAAAGGAAAGACTAGCCATCATTTATGAGATCTCAAGTCCTGAAAAAATTATAATTCTAATCCTACGCTAGGCATGCGCAATGCGATTGGATCAAGACAAATATGGTTTTTAGATTTTACTGAGATCAGAATCACCGGAATATTGGAATTTAATCCTTGCAAACACCGAAAACGATCACAATACAAAAATATGGCAAGCAAAAACAAGGTGATGTGCAGTTCCCCTGAGTCTGCTTTGTTTATTTATTCTTGCGCTGCGCGCTCGAAGAATTTGATTGGTTGGCAATGTCACATGACATCAAGTACGTTTCAATGGAACAGCGCTGCGCTCGTGTGGTTGGCTGGCTCGGTGCTCAGTGTTTTGAGGAAAGTGGTAGTCGTGGTCCGTGGTCGTGGTGTCGTCGGCGCTGTGGAGGTGGCACACGGGACTGAGTTTGGACGAAAATGTAATAGGGGCGCATTTAAACCGCCGCGCTGACGTGCACAAAAGGTAATCAGACTTTCTCGGCATGCTTGCGCGACCATCGGAGCCCGCTCGTATTCAACTTATAGCACAGTGGACGCGACGCTCGGGCTGAGCTCTCCGCGAAAGCTTGGAAGCCCGCATAGTGTTGTATCGACTGTCGTAACCGAAATGTCGAAAAACCGAACGCTCACTCTGCGTACTCAGCAAGCTTGTTTTTCTCTGTCCTCGCGCTGTAGCTGGCCTATATATTCTTGCCCACAATTAAGCGGATCGTTCTGGTTGGCTAATCCGATTGTCGCTTGACATAGTCTGTTTCCCGCTCTCACGCCGTTTTACGAAGATTTTTTTGGCTTCCAGCTTACTGACTTTCGGACGAAGATTCCATTTTGCTATTTGTGATTGGAGGAAATAAACGGGTGGCCTCGATTTTTATTCGAGAAATTTTTGTTAGTAATATTGTGTAGCCTACGCCAGCGATGTGAACAAAGGGAACGCCGAGAACGGTCAGTTCTCATCAAACTGGCGTCTCTGCGAAATCAAAATGATTGAACTTGATATCGTTCAGCCGTTGCTTCCCTGCAGCAGTATATGCTCGTTGCGGGCGATTTCTCGATGTAATTAAAACTTCCTTGCTGGGGCTCTCTCGGTGATAGGTAAATGTCGGCTCGCAACATAATTGGAACGGGGGAAAAAAAAGACGTCATTAACGATGGTGTTCCAATAGAGCGTTCGTGGTCGCTGGTAAGAAAATATTGCAATTTGCAAGCCTGGCTGGTTGAATTCCGTTTGAGATCGTTTTTTGGTCGCAAAAATAGAAGCACCGCGCGAAAGCCACCAGCGGAACCCGCAGCCCCCAAGGTAGATTATCGATCAGCTACCTCCGCTATTCAGATACAAGCACACATTCGGCGTTTGATGTAAACACCAGTTTGCGCTGGCGGAAATTTATCTCAAGTAGGCATAGTCATATCGCTGTAATACTGCGCAGTGCCTGTGACGTAATAACCCTACTGCTTTGTCTTGCCACTGTGGCGACAACGCATCACCGTACCAAGGTTCACACATCTCTCCGAGACGTTTTTTTTTTTTTTTTTTTTGTAAATCGCACGGCTACTTTGCATCCGATTTGTGCAATGCACTAGGTTGAAACCTTGCACGAAAATATTTTTTCTTGCGAGGAGCTGCGGACAAAAATTTCAGTCATGTTGGAACGCGCCGCGATTCGTCAGCGTTCGAGTTTATCAGTGCAGTGGAAGTCGGAAGTAGTACTGTTGTGTGTACAGCTCCTTCGAGATATCTCGAACGGACGTTAGCATGCCAAGCATTGAAACAGCTTCAGCATCGGCTGCTCCAAGGTGAGGAATATGGCCATCTTTTCAAATAGTCAGATCATTTTTCGAACTACGAAATAAATGTTTGATCCAAGTGTGAGCTTGGGATAATGGGCATTCAGTGATCACTACCTGACCACCAACAGCAGCATCTGAATCCAGTGGGAACGTGCAGTATCTGATTTCTTGTGCCCTGTAAGGTGCCTTGAAAAAAAAGCAGATCTACCCAAGATCCACGAAAAGAGAGAGAGATACCTGTCACAATCAAAAATAGGGTGCCACTTGGAGTATTGAAGTACAAGCCCAACTGGAAAACATCTCAGTTGAGACTGGAGGAACAAAGTGGATTTGAGCAGGGTGTGTGACGGCAAAATAGACTGCATGACCAGAGCAACTAAATGACGAGAAGAGCAAGAGAGTAGTGATGGGCTCAGTGAGAAACAAAGGTCGGAGGGAGCTAAACAGAGTGATGAGATGAAAAGATTTGTGGGGAGGGGTGCAAACAGTTGGCTGATATGAGAGGGTGCGGCTGGAATTCACTTTGCCCGACACTGGACGCCCAATGGCTACTGCTGGGGATATGATGATAGCAGAATGTAGGAGCCGAAATTCGAGGCATGCATTACGCCCCCGCCGGGACGACGCTACACTCAATGTCTGTCGTATTAGTATTGTGCTGTAGCAGCGGTAGCCATATCGTGGCCTGGGGCTCCTTACCGGTTTTCGTGGCTATCAGAGTGAGGGCAGTGGCGTAGCCAGAAATATTTTCTGGGGGGTGTTGTATGGTGCCGGCAAAAAAAAAAAATCCCTGAAAGGAAAGATAGCCTGCATGCGAACATCATTTATTTATTCACATTACCTGCAGCGCCAATAAGGCATTACAGCAGGGGGTAAACACAAATACATGAATGTGATTCGTCACATGGGAAAAAAAATTACATGTGTGACAGAAACATGTGGAACAGCATCAGCTATACAATCGAAAATATTACTTGGCAGCTTATTTCATTTTCTTGTCTAAATCTCTCATTTTGTTTATACATTTTGTTTATTCAAATGTGGATGTGAACAGTGTGGACGAGAAAAAGGCTGAAATGCAAGTGGGGGGGGACAGAGGGGGTAATGCACCTACACATAAGAAAATTTTGGGGGGTGTTCTGGCACCAAAACACCCCCCAGCTACCCATTGTTGTGGGGAAATGTCAAAATGGCTGTCGTCCACCGCGGTGGCTCAGTGGCTAAGGCGTTGCGCTGCTGAGCATGAGGGCACGGGTTTGATTCCGAGCCATGGTGGCCACTTTTCTGATAGAGGCGAAAAGCAAAAACGCCCATGTGTTCAAGATTTTGGTGCATGTGAAAGATCCCCGGGTGGTCAAAATTAAAATTAATCTGGAGCCCTCCACTATGGCACACCTCATCGCCTGTGTTCAGGCATGCCATAGTGGAGGGCAAACCCTACAATCAAAATGGCTGTCCTCCGAAGGGCAGTACTGGTGCCGCTTGTGCAAGAACTGGTATCGTGAGGAGGCTTGAGGCATGCATTTGCTTACACAAATGCAGACTTCAGCACCTGGCTTTTATTGGAACATGGGAGTGAGTTTATCACCTACATCTTGAGGCATAGTGGGTTTCACAAAACAATGGTCATGATAAGCGAAGGCACATCAAGCGCCTCAACAAAAAAACGCTTCCTGTGGGCGGAATCAAACCTGGGTCCCTCGTGTTATGAAGCCACCGTCTATCCAATTTTAAGAAAGGGGCTTTGATGTACCAAACTGTCTGCGTGATCATGTTTCCAAACTAGAAATATTGGCCTTACGTGAAAACGGCAGCGGTTATGGATTTTCCCCATGCTGGCCCAATATGTTAGATGCCCCCCTCACATCTCTTTTAAAATGGTCACTTAAAATGCCCCCCCTCCATCTGATTCTAACAAAATACGTTAGTGGTGCTTGCAACTTCTTGAAGTTTACTCACGAAGTTATATTATTTAGAAAAATGAGCCAGGTGCAAAACATTTATATCTGTAGCATTAAAACTCTTACTGAAACATTGTAAACATTCCCCAAAACAAAAATATTTGTATTTTCGATGACTCAATGTAGTCATCCACCAGTACACCTTTGCTATATTCAGTCTTCACCGCAGTGGGAGGGGACAAAAATTGTCTGTTGGAGTGATGCAATTAGAAGGCTGCATAATTTCTAAATGAGCCTTTGTCCTTACAGGATATAAAAAAATCTCTATAGTATACCGTTTATTGTTGAGTCAAGTACACTAGCATAAACGTAATAGCAGCAATAAACACTTAGGAGCAGTAAGCACCACGGCACAGAGCATCTGGGGCAGAATGTAATATAGTCATTAAAGGTTGCAAACGTAAACCTCAAACTAAACCGCATGGATCACAAAAACTGTTGTGGCATTCGTTAACAAGACCCGTCCAAAGACAGCCTAACCGTTTATTAGTATTTTAACCATTAGTGTAAGATCGGCGTAGAACAAAAACAGCAGAACTTGCGATAGAATGACCTATGTGGGTTGCATTTTAATTAATAGGGAAAAGAATAGCTTATTCTTTTTTCTTCGTGAAAATGTTTGAGCAGCTGGCAATGATGGTTTTATAAATTAAAGTCGCGTATGATTAGTGCGTGAAAAAATTATACATTTACAGCAAAGTTGTCTTAAGCTAGGTTCTGACCAAAATTTTGTGCATCTATCGGGTCAAGTCGACAAAGAATCGCACGTGTTTGCTCTAGCGCTACTGTAAGTAAAGCGCTCCGTAGGCCTTAATCTTTTGTAGGTATCTTGAGAAAAAATATCGATACCTAAATTGGCCGGTGGGACTACCATTGTGCCGAGTTTCACTTTTACGTGTCATCCTTGGGTCACGTGGGAGTTGTAATTGTTGCAGAATTCCCGTCAGCTGTCAGTACATGGCAGTCTGTAGAGGGAGTATGGTTATGGAAAATGGCTGTGGTCAAAACTATCCCAAAACAAATGGGAGAATTTATAACACCCCTGCTACACTGGCGTCCGAATGTCATTTGACTCAGATGAAGGGTTTCGAATACTGTTCAGAATCCACCATGCTCCACTACAATTTTGATGGCGTTTGAAAGCTTTTAGCCCTCGCCCACCGTGCTGTGTGGTGCTGCTGCTGTCAGTTACTGTTTTTACACAATAATGAAACAATCAAATTTAGCAGCAGTCTTTGGCACTAAAATGATATCAAATTATAAATAGCGTGACCGTTGATACGGTTTTTGCTTAATTCTGAATCGCAGTCAATGTTTTTTTTTTTTCTGTTGTTTTGTGCTGTCTGAACACACTGGTTTGTCGCTTGCTTGCACTGGTGCTGAGAGTATGCGATTATTACGTCTTCATATCATGATTTAAGTGAGTGAGAAGCAAAGAAAGTCGCACAATTAAGAACGTTTTGTTTGTTTTAAGTGTGTAGTAATGTATTTATTTATGCTGACTTGGAACGCTGTGCGCGAGAATGCTGGAATTGGCATTCGAGCCCCAAATGTCTCTCTGGGTGCTCATTTGGCTCGAATGTCATTTGAGCTGAATGATATTTCAAAACCCAGTGGAGCAGCACAACTTCGCATTTGAGTCAAATGACATTTGTACGCTAGTGTAGCAGCTGTATAATTCGAAGGAAATTATGTGCATGTGTCATTCTTTGACCAACACGGCAAGTCACCGTTTGTAACTCGATACAGTATCCATCAATACAGCTTTGCTGGTCTTCTGTCTTCACAGTGTTTGAAGAGCTCTTGAATTTCTTTAGCCATTTACTGATGGTTCTGTGTACGAAATGTGCCTGTGCCTGAATATCCATAACTACAAGAAAAGCTACGGCGGAAAGGACAGTAACAACAAGAAAGTAGAGGCGCTCGTCTCCTGTTATTTTTCGTGCCCTGTGCTGTCATTTAGCGAGATGCACACCTGTGTAGTTTACTGCTTGCGCCTTGCCTGTTGTGTACTTTAAGGCAGCGCGCTATTTGCGAAGCCGGCAGCTGTCAGAGCAGGGTGTCAACAAATGTTTCACAGTGGCACAAATACGATGACGCTGCTAGGAAGGACTGATGGGCTTTTTTCTTTTTGTTTGATAAGCTCGCAGGCAGGCTGCATTTACGGCTGAGGCGTACTTGGAGATAAACGGTATTTTTTAAAGAAATGCTTAACGAGGCAAACATCTGTAAACACAAGCTTAGCAACTAACCATAAGTTCACACTCTGCGCATTTGAAGTAGCTTTTGTAGCGCTGTTGCTATGCATGACAGTCGCATGTACCACGCTTTTCACAATTTGTTACGCAAGTGTGGGAGAAGATCTGCCTGAACCGTCTGTGGCATAATCATATGCGGTAATGGCATTTCTTTAGTAATCGGGTTTATCTAATTTAATGCCAAGATACTTGTTTAGTTTGGTAAGTTACTGAAATTGTGATTTGATAGTACCTTTGCCAAAACAGGCTGTAGAGATATGGCCCACCCATTGTTGGTTTGCTTCATTATGTGTTCACCCTGAGTACTTTTTTTGGAGCTAGGCCTAAGTGAAAAGATTTTTTTTGTGGGTGTAAAGCGTAACGCACCCTTAAGGTATGGATCACGCGAAAATTGCGGGGTGCACCCTCTTTTTTCAGGCCTTCTGTCACCAGAGCTGTCTTTTGTGGTCTCACATATAGGTTTTGATGAATGCATGCCAAGTTTCATAGCATTGCACAACTGTTGCTACTGTACGTATATGTATTGTAGTTTTCTATTGTACCTTTATCTATTGTCTTAAGATTTATGCTCACCTGAAACAGGCAAGAAACAGTGCCACTGTCTCTTCTGCCACAAGTGTTTGTGCTGTTCTGAAAAGGCATGAACTAACTCGCCCTAGTGTGAACTATTTCATAGAGGTTCTTGTATTTGCATTGTGTGCTGTTACACATGTGAGCGGTTGTGCAAAAGTTTTGTCAGTAGCAAGCCTGGCTTTGTAAATGTCTCCTTTGCAGTAGGTTTCAGTTTGACTGCATCTGAAACTGGGAATAAAACCTCAGAAACCGGCCTCTCTTGCCCCTTTTCAAGTTATTCAGTGTAGGCACCTGAAACGCCTATATCCTGAAGGCATAATGTACAACTTCACTAGTGTGTAGCGTCTAAAGCAGTAATAGTTGAGCTTCAGAAGCAGGCTTATTCAAGTGAACCTTATGTTTAACTTGTAATTCATTGAGTTGCACTACTACTACATGTTAAAGATTTTTTTTTTTTTTTTGTGTGTGTGTGTGTGTACTTAGTGTTGTCGTGCCATGTAAAGTAGTGCAAACTGATGCTTTTGTAATAGTTAACCCTTTCAGCCCTGAGTTTTTTTTTTTTCAGGCAAAACAATGTTTTCGGGTTAATAAATCCTAGGACCCCATAAGCTCACAAACAAAACATAGAGCTGGTAGTGCAAGTATTAAGATTTATTAAAAAAGCAATTAATTCAAACATTTGGCAATCAAAAATTTTGTATTGAGCAGAAACATCTTTTTTGCCTGTTTTCCTAAATGTTATGACCACATGAGCCTACAAACCAAAAATGAGCTTCTTAGTGCATGTATTTATAGATTTACAAGCTCGGGAATAAACTAGAAGGCCTCTATTTTTTTTAGCGTCAACGTCGGAATTTTGTCTTCACCGGAGCTGCTGCTTCTTTGCAGCATCCTGGTCCCTAAAACACAACAATGGTGACGTCTATTGCAATAGGCATCATTGAAGAACAATTCCCCAGTTTTGTTTCGTTCTTTACACGCTAGGGGAACTGTTATGTGATAGCGTCAATTGACACAACCAGGGCCGAAATGGTTAATACTGCTAATACCAACCGTTCTCATGAAACTGCAAGTTGTGCTCCAGCTGAAGATAAATTGAGCTGGAATTCAGTTTGGTCCTAGCTGGAAACTGCTGAACACTATTGCTGAGCACTGCACACATACTCATGTTAGCACAAGCTAGGCAGGCTGCAGCTTTATTCACAGTTTGCTGGGTGACTCCATCTCCCTTTGTTGCACTAGTAATCGCTGTAGTACTTATTCTGTCTTTCTAATACCAGCTCCCCTTGTTGTCTGGTAAATTAGAATCATTGCAGTAGTCCGCAGCCTAGAGAGTCTGCAATGTGGCAGGGGTGACCTTCCTGGTGTTCCTCTGCCCAGCCACAAGATGGAGGACAGTGGTGTGGACACGCTGGGCAGCAGCCATCGGGGTGGCCCCCTGAACCTGCTCGACCTGCCCTCCGAGATTTTGGAGAAGATCCTGCGGCATGCAAGCTTTGCAACTGTCAGCAGCGTGCGCATGGTAGGAGCCTCCCCACTAGGCTTAACTATGGGAAGAGGGGTGGCTGCTTTTTTTTTATTTTTATTTTCTTCGCATGCGTGAACATGCAAGGAGCTGTTTTTCTCTTTCTCTCTCTTTATGCTCGTGGTGCAGCTGTGGAGCTTTTGTGAGTTTTAGTCCAGCTAAGTAGCACCTTCTATTCAAGGCATAAAAACAAAATTCTTTGTTCAGCCCATCATAAATTTTCGGGAACGTCTTGAATAACAGACATTCACCTGTATTCTATAAAAAGTGCCTCATTCTTTAGGTTTTACTTTTTTTACACGTGGAGGGTAGAAACATTTTCAGAGAAAACCTTGTGGTATTCTTGAATCCCAAACTTGGCCTTTCCCCCCCCTCTCTCTCTCTCTGTCTGTCTGTCTGTTTTTGTGTTGTTGCTTTCACCCTTGCTTTTCTGTCGTCTTTTGTCATTCAGGGGAACGGCATTCCAGGTCCTTAGTGAAAAGGATATCATTAGTTGCTCCAATTTGGGGTTGGAAATACCGCTTAGACGACACTTAATAGGCCATCTTGCAGCTACCTTGATAGTTCAATTGGTCGACGTGACCTTCTCCCCTCAACCAGGTCCCAGAATGTGTCCTATGAGGTCACGTCTTCATATCACCTTTTAACACCCAGCGAGCCCTTTGGCATTTCTGAACAACTTTTAGTTCAGTAGTCCGACTTTCAAATGCCCCCCCCCCCCCCGCCAGCCTCAAAACATTTCACAACTTGCGTCTTTCGTCGCTTCACTGCCAACATTTATTTATTTCTGTCAACCTCATGCCCTTTTCTTTTTTTTCTCCCCATTTCGCAATCCAGAGAGGAATTTCACTTCGCTTTGAATCATTACCAGAGGGCTCTGCAGCTACATTTGCTGCACAGATATCTGTAGTTGTTCTTGTGCAAGAGATTAGCCCTTTGATGCCCAAAACTTTATTATTTGGCTTAAGCACGTGAAAAGTTTTCTAGAAGGACTTCCGACATCACAAATAGGAAGTCAGAAAAAAATCGGCTCATTAGGACAGACACTAGGACACACTGGGCATTGGGAAACACTGGACACTGGCTGCCCTTATATCACTTGAACAAGAGAGCTACCTTGATCACCGTGATTTATGGTTCAAGTGAAGACAATAACGTAAAGTTTGCGTTGCTATCATTTGTAATAACAACGAAATTGCACAATTTGCGGTTACCTGTCACTAGCCCATTGAGCCACCCGGGCTCGATGCGAGTTGACACTCGTGAACAGTATTTTTTTTAGCACACGCAAGTACGTGTTGCCCTCTCTTCTTTAATTTTTGAAGGTCCGGGATCCTTTGTGTGTCGATAAATGGGGTTAAATGTCGAAAAAAACCACAAAATGTGAGAGAGAAAAAATATTGTTTGAGTTGTTTCTCCTGAGCATACTGGGCATCAAAGGGTTCAAAATGTTATCAGCCACCACTTGGTCACCAACAGGTCGAATGGGGGGTCTCAAAAGTCTTTGACAGGCTCACAGTGTGGCCTCTTTCAGTTGCGAGACTGTTTGAATAAAACAGTTCAGCTAGGGCACACCTAATAAGGGACCTTCCTGCACTTCTAGTCGGGACCGAGGCGAGCTTGTCGTAACTTGGCCCTCCCCCCGACTGCTGTTCGCAGGTGTGCCGTCACCTGAACGGTGCGGCGTCGTCGCTGCTCAACTCGGAGTTTGTGCGGCTGCGGCAGGCGATGCAGCAGCGCTTCCAGTGCATCAAGGCGCAGATGCCGCGCCGGGAGTCGGCGCGCCGCAAGCACCCGCTGTCGCGCGAGTGCGACATTGTGGAGACGGTGCACATGCGGCTGACGCTGCTGCAGATGACCTTCGGCAAGCACATTGAGCGGCAGCACTGCTGCTTCTTTCCCGGCGAGGTGCTGACGAGGTTCACCGCATCCTGTGGTATGTGCGCAATACGCCCCACGCTCAGCCGAGCCGACAAGGTGACGGACGAGCTCTTCGACCCTCACCACATGGCCATGGTAGTACTTCAAGGAGCACATCGAGCCCACCCTTCCCGAGATCTCCTACTTCTCCGCCACCGCCGACTTCCTCGACTACGGCAGCGCCTCCTCCTCGTACTCCTGTACGCCGCCTCCCTCTTTTCCTTCCTTCTTCTTTGGGGTAGTAGTAGTCACATTATGGAAAGGGAAATTTCTTTCGTAAGGGCAGGGTACATCTGATGGCAAAGTTATCTTATACAAACGGGTGGGGAGGTGTCAGCAGGCCGTCGAAATCTTTGAGTGCACTTGACTTTAGAATAAACCTTTGAAGGACCTCGGAGACTTCTCTCTACTGCCTCGAAAGTCGGGCAAAGCTCGTTCTCAATTGATGACAATAAACTCAGCTTTACAAGCGTGTTTGTAAGGGAAAGGTAGGAGCAGCATTTATGAGAAAAACTGTCGGGCTCATTGTAAAAAAAAATGTGGTTGATCCCACTTGCATAGTAATCGGTAAAACACGAAAGTGAGATGTGCCTTCAGAGGATCATTTGAATGTTTATTCCGGATCGATATGAACTTGCGTATCACTCTTTATTTTTCGTCGGTATGGCACCGTCAGATTTATCGGCATTAGACGCTGTATTGCACGCGCCGGAGCACTGCGTAAACCCGAATGAAACCACACGTGCTCGCAAACCATGCAAACAAAACCGAACGGGTTGCCAGCGGATCGTTTGGTGAACTCACGATCCGCTGCAGCGAAAGAGCGCAATTTGCGGGGGCTGCCTTGTTTGTGGGTGTGCTTGTCAAAAATTCCAAGCACTCGTGAGCGCATTCCCTCTTGGTAACCGCCCAGGGTCCCTGGCTCACACAGTGATGTGCAGGGATTTATACACCCCTCTCCCCCCCCAAAAAAAAAAAGATTCCACGAGCACTCTGCCCTGGTATTTACACCACTCCCCCCCAACACCCGCCTAAGAGGACTTCAACACCCCCCTTCCCCCCCCCCTCCCCACAATTGAAATTCTGGATAAACCCCTGGTGATGTGTCCTTCACTGCTCACAATAAAGAAAACCTGCAGTTTCGCTACGGTTCAAGCCTTGCGCTACTTAGTTTTTAAATATTTTATGCCATGATTGCTTGCTTGCTCAATATTTAATGGACATTAAATCTTGCTGCGGCTAATGCAAGGAGAAAAGTGCGAACTCCAGCCTGCCGGCAATATACATTGGCAAGTGCGGATTCTGGATGAAGCAAGGCACAGCATTTGTTCTCAAAATGCTAGCTGTCCAGCAACAACAATAAAAAAGTTGCGCAGTTTTGCTTGGCATGCTCTATATTTTATTCAGTTTCCTATGCCATGCCAAAAAAAGAATTTGCGAGCATTTTTATTACTTCTGTTGCCACTGAGTGCTGACATTTAATGGCACTGTCAAGCTGGCTTCTCTATAACAAATTTTTTGGCAAGCCTCATTGCCATTGCGAGCAACAGCAGTATTTTTTTTTTTTTTTTTCTATGTTGAGCAGCATGGAGTAAAAGCAGTGAGCGAAAAAAAAAAAGATCCTCGTTTCTGTGTTCTTTTTTAGGGTCACAGAGATTGAATGTGGAGGGGCTAAGGAGAATTCTGAAAGGATCTTTTCTATGTTTTGACATCGGATTCTGGCTCCCTAGTGTCATGGGGCCTGTAGACTCATCTGTGTTCACCACATGTAGCACCATGCGTCAAATGATATGTGTACAAGGGTGTACATATGCATATCGCATAAAATATATATATGTACTCAAATATGTAGATAATCCCATTCTGATTCCCACTCTCTTGGTAATGCATTGTGTGCGGCCATCGTGCCTGGAAGGAGACTTGCTGCTCACCCCGCCTGTTGTTCCCCCCACCCAGCTTCCTTGAAGAGCCAGATTTCGCTGATGGAAACCCCGCCATCGACGAGCGCCCAGGGGTCGTCATCCAGCGCCCCGCAGTCCCCGCAGCCACCCCCGGTCAACCCCACCGTCAAGAAGCGCCTGCGCAAGCTCAGGGAGAGCATGAAGAAGTGAGCAGGAGCGTTCAGCCCATTTGCATGCTGCTTGAAGAGCTTGCAGAATGTTTTTCTATTTCCACAAGTACAGTTGAATCCCACTACAACGCAATTGACGGGACGTGCAAAAAAATTTCGTTAAAGCAAAAATTCGTGGAGGCGAAATCTGCCCCAACACACCACGGAAGGGCAAGAAAAATTGCCCCGTATATTTCCGCATCATTGGCAGCATACAGTCTACGCCCGTTCCAACGGACCCTCTGAATCCGGAAAAAAAACGTCCGCTGTAGCCGAAGAATGCAGTATCCGATGAGAGGGGGGGGGGGGTATGAGCGCTAAAGTGGGTACTTTGATCGACATTGCATATGCATAGTACATACACTTTGGTCTTTCTAAATGCCTGCAACACCTCTGCACAGTGTTCACGCGAGGGCAAAGAGTTGCGTAAACACCGTTCCCAAAGCTTAGCCCCGGCACTTGGAGAAGGCCTAGCGCATGCGGTCCAGAGTGTAAAGACGCATGGATAAGCTGAGCAAATAAAGCAAGAATATAACTAGGCGCAAATTATTAACCAGCTATAAAACATCAGGTTTGTGGCCATCGACATTAGCTAGGCTCTTTAAATCCCCTCACGACGAGGCAGGGTTTTCCTCCCGAAACCATTCGTCAACAAATCGGATTGCTGCCTGACGTTCCTTCAAGGCAGCTTCCACATTTTTAGCGATTTTAGCCTGGTCATTGAAACACCTGTAATGAAATAATCCGATGACGGTCAACTGTAAAATCGAAAGTTAGACCAGTTGGACTGCGCACGGTTACCAGCAGAATGCACACAATGGATGGGGAACCCCCCTACTTGAGGCATTTCTTACCTTTTTCACTGAACGGATGGGAACGATGCATGCATGGAAATAATAAAAGCCAAACTTCACTGAACCCGAGTTTTTTTATTAAATAAAAAAACTGACGAGGGCAGACTCCTCCGAGTGCACCACTTCGAGTATTCCATAGCCCTGTTTTCAATCTCACCGGAGTCGCGTTTATCGGCAGCGGCCTTGTTCTTGACGGTAGAGCGGACTGTCTGCTTAGACAGGCCTGTACTTCTGGCGATGTCGGCCTGTTTTTCCCCATGTTCAACAACGTTGATTACGCTTAATTTTTCCAACAGTGAATCAGCTACCCTGCCGCTCATGCCGCTGGTCGCACACAAAAAAAAAGCCACTGGCACTGGCTTGTAGGGTTCGCACAGGTCCTTCAAACCTTGAAAACCCTTGAATTTAGAAGTGTAAATTTCAAGGCCTGGAAAGTCCTGGAATTTTTAAAGGATCCTTGAAAACCCTTGATTTTTCTGGAGAGAACCAATGGCCCTATCTTTTCACAAGAATTTAAAGTGTTTGTCCTGAATTTTAGGTGTTAAAAATGTAAAGAAACATTGTAACAATCAAGTTTCAGTGTATTGCGTGAAATTACGAGTTGTGGATTCTCATTATTACGAGGCAATATTGGGAGCAGCCCTCCTCAATAGAATTCATGTCGCGACAGAATCCCGTGAAAGCCGGCTTCTGTTCTCTATCTTGCATGTTCCATCTAGTCTGTGGACGGCCCTTCATTGCATTTTTGCTGTGCCTCATACGCTCAATCTGCGTTTGCTTTTACATGCAAATGGTGGACGTGTACATAGTTCATCCTGCCTTGCAGCAACACTTGCCAAGTTAATTTCAGCTGATACTCTCGCTGACAAAGCAGGAGATGCAGGCAACATTAACTAACTTTTGAAATCAAACAGCCTCAGCAAAACATTAAGAAAAAAAAGAAAAACCTCTAAATACAAACTATGAAATAAAAAATAAAGCTGGGGGAGCATTCATGAACCCATAGCGCCTATCTAAATGTGCGTTAATGTTCTTAGGTACTAGGCAATATCAAAATTTTGCATTGTGTTGAAAAAGTTATAAATAATCCCAGATAAAACATAAGATGGGGACCTTGAAAATGTGTTTTCTGGTCCTTGAAAGTCCTTGAAAACCCTTGAATTTTTGCTTTTGAAGCCCGTACGAACCCTGGGCTTGGCTTGGCTGCGCCAACAACCCGGCTGCCAGCAATGTTGCCAGACATAACAGTTTTCTTGCCAAAATAAGCGAAGATTTTCTGGTCCTTGAAAGTCCTTGAAAACCCTTGAATTTTTGCTTTTGAAGCCCGTACGAACCCTGGGCTTGGCTTGGCTGCGCCAACGACCCGGCTGCCAGCAATGTTGCCAGACATAAGTTTTCTTGCCAAAATAAGCGAAGAAAAAGCACATCGGGCGCCGGCCCCGCGGAAGTCCGCTATAAACATTCAGCCGAAACAATTTTCGCCTAATTTTAGTCTGTTGTAGCCGATAGCCTGCTCTAACCGGGTCTGTTGTGAGTGGAGCGGACTCCATTTAAAATGCATGGGGACCAGACAAACCAACAGAAATGGTCTGTTGTAACTGAAAGTCCGTTGTTGCCGGATCCGCTGTAACGAGTGTAGACTGTAAGTGGACTCAACTGTAGCAACCTTTTGCTTAGAGCTGCTGCATTTTCATGCAAGACTAAATGAGGCTCCCTAGTTTTTCCCAAAGCAGGCAAGGGACACTGGAAGTTTTTGTGTTGGGGCCATATCCACAGTGTGTCTTGCTCGAGCTGCACTTGGAAGATGAAGTTCTGTTCTATTTAGAGCAGGGCAGGAACAAGCTGCGGACCTATACTGAGTGGGGTAGGTTCAACGGACCTGCCGCTGGAGTCTGAGCTTTGGTCTGCCGTGGTGTTTGTTTTGTTATGCTTTGTTTCCTGCGCCTTTTGTTACGCGTGTTTGTCTCAACTGCAGTTGCTACAAACGCCAGTGCCAGTGCACCACCTCTGTGATTTTTTGGTCTCTTTCGTTTCTCATTTTTCACAGCTCCCGAGAAGCTCCACATTTTATTTGCCGATAAGACTGCCCGGAAACTGCTCTGTACCAGTTGGTGTTGTGGACGTAACGAGCACTGGTCGTTGCCCTCCCCTTGAGCGCAGGAACAGCGGCCAGGTGCTGGCGTTGCGGCGTGAGCTGAAGCTGACGCGGCGGCGGGTGGCCAGCCAGCAGCGGCACCTGGTGGAGCTGAAGGCGCGCTACGACGACTACGACCAGAAGATGCAGACCACCTCGCGCAAGCTCAACGCGGTGCTGCAGGAGCTGAGCCGCTGCAAGACGGAGCTGCAGTACTGGCGCTCCAAGTCGCCCGCCGTGCCGGCCTGCGCCTGCGGCAAGGCGGGCGCCACCACCCCGCTCGGGGAGGGGCCCTCGTCCGCTTCCGGCCTCGACTTCACCCCCATCGACTTCCAGGAGGCCTCCTCGTCCGCCTCCTCCCTCGGACACCTGGGTGAGCAGAGCGTCTCAGAAAGAAGTTGAAGGTTGGCGTCGTGGCAAAGTGTGAACCTTCGTTCGGCAAAAGCACGCTTAAGGGGGGACGCGGCTTTCAACTTCAGAAAAATGACCAAAACATAGTTTTTTTGAAAGTCACATATTCGGCTTCTATGTTTCCTATTCTGTGCATCTCCAAAGTTTTTGCGCTGAAAAGCGTCGCAAAGTGGCATAAAAAAATAGTTTTGCCAGGCGCGGTGACAAACTACCGTATTTACTCGCATAATCCTCGCACTTTTTTTTTTCAGAAAAGTCAATGCTAAGTTAGGGGTGCGAGAATTATGCGGGAAAAAAAATATCCGGTGCACAGTGTTGCCAATCTGCCTCCTGCCAATCCCGCTAAATGTAGCGGTCGTTTTTTGTATATGTAAGCTCAGTGTTGCCAACAGCAGCTATTTCTTTTTATTTTATTATTTACAACGTAAACAGTCTCTCGTCGATCAGCGATCATGAAATTGCCGCCTTTGCTTTCTGGCGTGCGCCCTATCTCGTAGTCGTCATGTGCATGCCCTACCCCTGCAGTAACGCACATTGAAGTCGGTGACGCCGAAGTGCCTGCCTGCGTCGCGGTTGCCGTGTTCGATCGCGTACTCTTCGCTTTCAATTTGAAAGCGGCACCAAGCACAAAACAAAGAGATCAAAAAGTTCTCAAAATGGCAGCGAGCTATCCACCGTTGACGCGAGTGACGGGACCATGCGGGACCACGACGACGACACGACAGCGGGCTGTGCGAATGCCGTCTAGTTGCGCGCACGCGAAACCGGCTCAAAAACAGTGTGAGCAGCGTGTTAGGGCGCCTGTTTAACAGGCTCCCTAACACGCTGCTAGGGTTGTTAGGGCGCCTGATGGCCTTGGATACACAGCGCGCTCTGCCGACGAGAGGCTGCGGGGGAGGGCGCGCGTTGGAGAGCGCGTGCACCATGCGGGTTTCGCGAGCAGGCAACTTTCGCCGCTGCAAAGTTGGGGGTGCGAGGATTATGCGAGGAACCAAAAAATCCAAGTTTTGGTGGCTCACATTAGGGGTGCGAGGATTACGCGAGTGCGAGGATTACGCGAGTAAATACGGTATCAGCGCAAAAGGGCGAAAAAACGGCAAATTTCGGAGAGATGTATCTCCGCAACGGTGCCACCGGGCACGGCCATTTTGATATCGTTAGATCGGCCGAGCGTTCGTCTTTCCGTTTCCTCTCATCTCTTTTATCTTCGTTCATTCACAAACACACGAATGACAGAAAAGAAATGACGCACAAATGAAGCTAGAAATAGATGCTGAAGCGCTATTCGTCCTCCGGTCGGGGTGCGCTAAGACTACCCTCCTGATTGGGTGTCGCGGCGCAATGCAAGATGGCGGCTGCCTGAGCTGCGTAGCGTGGACGGTTTGAGTTCATTTTCGTTGCTTCGCTCAGCCAAGTTTCTGTTCAGTCTGTGGTATTCAACATGGACGTTATCGTGTTGGGAAGGCCTGAGATCACGAGCCAGATTACGGGAAGTTGTGTGGCTCGAAAGGCGGAGGTCATCGGACGCTTCGTGGTGCACGTGACTCTACCGTCGCCAGACCCCGGAGGGTGACGCGGTGTGCACGCTTGCGATAGCGGTTCGTGAAGTGAACTTTTAGTCGGATTTGCGATGTTTACACGCGTAGTTATTGCTGTGTTTTGATTGTGGGCTCGCTAGCCTTGGGAAAGAAACGGTCGAGGCGCCAAACGCTGCGGCGCGCACGGCATAGCCGACGCGCATTGGAGCATCACGTCTGCGCAACCGGTTACTATTGAACGGCAGTAATTGTAATTAATGCCTGCGGCGTTAGATTTAATCTTAAAAGCGACCTGACAAGCCATATCAGGGATAATCAAAGTACGATATGTCGCGGTAAGCATGCGTTGCAATGCGCGTGAGCCATATCACCTTTCTTGCGCAACGTTTCCCGTGCACTTCTAATAATCATGTTTGAGTTAGGAATATAGGAAATAAAAATATGTTCTCTGCGTTAAAAATTTACCTTGCTGTCGCAGCATTTAACAGTGATTTTTTTAGGGAAATTATTGATACCAATGCATATAATCTATGGCTTAGGGCATACTGGCTGTGCTGCCAGAAATATTGGATGCCTTGAACGTCAAAAGTAGTGAGAAAAAAACACCTTCCATCAAAGTTGGAGTTATGCACAATATTATACCAAGCTTCAAAGTAGCTCATTTGCATCCTTGTGGTATGCAAACTTTTGGCAATGAACACCTGCACATATGAGTGCTAAGTTGCTGCGTCAGGCAAAGTAATAAAACATAAAAGAAGCCAGAAATTTTCAAATTTAAGTGAAAAAAAATGCTTCACTTTTGCCATGGGGACAACACTGCAAAGGGAAGTTGTCCAGTGCTATACAGCCAACCAGCTAACCTACTTTGCATTGAAAGCCATCTCCCCCTCCGTTTGGTCTGCTAACTGGACTGTGTACTCTACACAGAGGAGCTGAAAATGATGTTTTGTGGAAAGAGAAAGGCTGTAAAAGGCACTCCAATTTCAAGGCAAGGCCTTCCAGAAGCCCCATGTTCAAAAGGACATGAAAGGCTACAACCGTGACGACTTTTGATAAGTGAAACCTATGTTGCAACTTCGGAAGCCGTTTTCACAAAGCAGTTTTTTTGCCACCTGTGTCGCTTGTTCCAGGGATTCTTCTTGATTGCTGGGTCTATTTTGATTCCGTTTCTCGCATTACATTCATTGATGAACAGTTCAGGTCGTGACACTCTTGGTTTTCCAGATTTGTTTTTTGTGATTTTTTTATTCAAATAGTCGTTCACAGTCGACATGCCTGTTGCACATAAACCTCTAAAAAAATTAACTAAAACACATTGTGTTGTAAAAAAAAATTCTAAAACTGTCACGACCTCGTCCATCCATTTGGGAATGCAAAGCACCCCGAATAAGTTTTCTATCGGGTTTTATAAGTCGCTCAAGCTTGGTACAAGCGGAACAGAAAGAAAATTTAATAAATGAAAAAAGTTATCAAAATACTAAATTTTTATGGTGTTATCACAGAAGCATTTCCAGTTGCTGTGCCAATTTTCATCATTTTAAGTGCAGCGCACTTTAGGGGCTCACCTTGTCGTCGTAGCTCTCTCACTGGACCCAAGTAGAGCCATGCGGCATTTTGTCGTACCGGCGTAACCCAGAGGCTTCGAAAGCCGAGTGGTTTATACAGTCAGAAGCGTTTGAAACTCGTGAACCGCTGGCTCTTGTCATGCACTCCCCGTTTAGCGACAAAGAAAACTGCAGGTTTATTTGAGGCAAAATATACGTAATTAACCGCCAGCGCCCGCGTTCATTTAGTTAGGAACGCTTGTTGGGTTGGCTTTTACGATAGTAAGCGAAAAAAGTGGCGGTGCAACGCCAGCACGTGGGGGAGAAAAAGCAAGCCCAAAAAGAACAGAGCTCCTGCCGACGCAGTTTCAGGCAGGGGGCGCGCGAGCGCTGCGAAGGCGGGAAATTTGAATTGCATTGGGGGGTAGCAGTGAGCGGATAACAGCGCTACAGCCCATTATGGTGAATCACTGCTCTGAACTTCTGACAGCTTTCACATTGAGTGGAACGGCTTTAATTTTTTTTTTTTTTTTTTCTTTCCTGCAGGCGAAGGGCAGCCCAAGCTGGTGCCGGCGTGCTACAGCACCCCGCCCGAGAGCATCTCCACCCTGAGCCTAAGCGACTCCGAATGCCTGGTCCCAGACGAGGAGGAGTACATGGAGGAGGTGACCAGCATCAAGACGGGCCCCAAGTCGTTGGGGCTGAGGGGCTGCAAGCGCAAACTGGACCTGGACGTCGCAGCCTCCACCTCCAGGCTGGTCATCAAAGCACACAAAGTACAAAGGCTGCCATCGCCAGGCGCCACCGCTGAGTAGCAACGTCACGCCAGACTTCCCCTTTTCCTCCTCACCGTCCCCTCTCTGTTGCGTTGCTTTTTTTCCCTCTCTCGCAGGGGGAGTGCACAAATTTCCTTGCCCGCATGTCTTCTATGTGTCGATAGATGTGTTGTGCCACTTTGCATTTTTACCCTTCTTTTCGCGTTGTTGGACCTGTCTTGCATGCATCTCCGCCACTACCACCACCACCACAACCACGCCGTACTCTGTGCATGGGTGATGCAGCGCACATTTCCTTTAAGCATAGCAGTGCATTGCATGTGGTGAGCACGACAGCAGTGTGACTGCGAAGTGCTAGCAACGGTCCTTGGGAGTTTTTCTGCAGAATGGTCGTGGCGGGAAAGCTCGCTCACATGTGGTTTCTACCACTGATGAGGGAGAACAAGGTATGGCGGTTTCAGAGAGGGATGGCTAGTCTTGATTGATTGCTGGAGGCGAGCACATGGCCAGTGAACAGGCTACCCCTAAGAGGGGAAGGTGTTTGGTACGGTTGGCACAAAGGGTTGGTTTCACTTGCAGGACATGATGGGGTCGCCTTTCTGGTGATGGTCATGGAGCTCGGTGCTGGTTGGGCCATTTTGAACCGCTCTGTTTTTAGTCGTTTGCTCCAGTGTTACACTGCAGAGAAAACCGGTGTAAGTGGCTGTGTGGAACGGACCGATTTGCTAGTTTCTGGTTGTCTGAAGCCTGTAAAACACAATTGTGATTTTCTTTCTTTCTTTCTTATCTTTTTTTACATGTTTCAGCTTGTGGATAGATTGCTGTTTGGACACCTTTTCCCCGACTTGCAGTAGCATTGTGTGAAGTGTTCTGTTTTGTGGCGTTTATGTTGTATATCGTGTTCTCATTGTGTGAAACAGTAACATAACAAACATAATGTGATTGCATCTTGCCGCACCACACTTTTTTTGGTTGCGCATTTGATTGGGTGGTTTTATAAGGAAATTTTTTTTAATATCAGGAACAGCGGAGCATCAGCTGTTTGGGGAGACAATCCTTCTTGAATGTCTTTAAAAACGATGCTTGACAAATAGGCCAGGAGTCGCGAAGGGGGCGGGATTGCTGTTTTTGCCATTGGGCATGTTACAGCACACATTCGCAAGGGTAACTATGCCGCCGTAGTCAAAGACGCTCGTCAGGCACAGTGAAATAGTGTGTTGTGACCTCAAACAATGCATTTGAAAATGCGACGGGCACTGATCTAAAATTGTTCGATATCCTATCCCAAATTTCGGTGCAGTTAAATTCAGGTGTTGTTCCGATTTCAGTTGCTGAAGCAAGTTAGCTTGTGAAGCCTATGCATCAACACCACACATTTATTTCATTTCAGAAGTCTTGTTTACAGCTAACTCATTTGAAAGGAATGGCATTTAATATAATGTGCAGCGGGTGCAGTGATCGTGAAGCGCGGTACCGACGGTTGCGGAGCTCTCAATCCTTTTACGTGACCTACCAGTTGCATAGTAATTATTTCCTTGGCTGGTCAGTCTTAACAAGAAAATGTCCATGCAATGGCCAGACTGCGATGGCCAGTTCAATGGCCAGAGGATGGCCAGATCCCTGTATTGGGATTTCTGGCCATCCTGCTGTGCCACCTTAATGGGGCCATGCAGACAAAATGAACATTTGTTTTATTGAGAGATTTCGTGTTTTATAGTGCCCCCAGTGTTTGTCTGGCAGCAAACAATGCTGTATTCACTAAAAAATTAATCAATTTAGGTTACGGTAGAGCGTAATTGTTTCATGAAACATGGGGTATGTTCGACAAAGAGGGTCACGTAAGACAACTCCAAGGTGGCGGACTGCTGTGCAGCTAAAACAAGCATAGTGAGGCCAGTACCAACAGCAGTGCGCATCGGTACTTCTATGTTTACGTAAGGGCAAATAGCTTGTTCAACAAGCTTATAAGTTGTGCGTTATTTGCGTTTGCTTTTGTCGGCCTCAGCCAATCACACAGCTGGGCATATATATGACATCATAGGTTCTGTTGCGGTAAATGAGGTAGTGGGGCGCACAGCCATTCCCTTTTTTCCTAATTATATAGTTTATTTGAGCAAAGTGTTTATTAAAAGTGGTGTCAGTATGATTCTAATGAGGCAATCTTTCAAATGAGCCAAACTTGTGTTTTGTCTGCATGGTCCCTTTAAGCCCGCAAACTCATATGGCACACTTAAAAGAAGAAACATCACTTATCCGCACTGCTAGATACGGAATACAACACATGCTTGCTTTAACTTCAGACTGTTAACACATTCGCTTTTAAAACCAAAGTGGGGGTCTTGGTATATCGAAAGGTTAATTGCTTTGCTATAAAATGTGTTGCACGACAATCTCAGCCCCAGAAACTTCTTAAATAAGGTTGTTGTGGCTTTTCACTTTTCCTTTTGTAATTGTTGCAAGTTAAGCCTCTCTTCCGTTTGCATTTCTTAAATTGCGGATAGCTCCGAGTCTTCACAGGAAAGGTGAGAAAGTGGCTACTGAGCCCCGCTGCTTCATCGTTTTTCCCTGACGTTTAGCTTCGGTGGACATTTGCAACATTGTTATTGGGTCAGTGCACTCTTTGAATGAACGAAGCGTATTTTATGTTCATGGTTGATCGTGATTGGGTGCCTGTGCGCCACGCGGATTGCAGTTACTTCCCATTGTCAATACCTGGCACTCGGTATTATCCGCACAGAGGCATGTGCGAGCACTCGTGTATGTCTGCCTCTTTCCCGTCCGCGTGTGAGCACTGTAGTCTGTGTGCAAGGTGGGTAGCTCTATTGTGAGGCGCGAACAGGCTCTTGTAGCGAGTACGTAGCACTACCTTCATCCACAGTTGAAACATAATCATGCGTCACCCAATTCCAGGCGCACAATAATTTCTGCGCATACATTATCGAAGAAAAAAAAAAGAAAACGACCGTTTTGATTGTGGTTTGTTGCTGTTCCTCTCTCTTTAAACCAAATAAATCTGTGGGTCAGGATACGTGTTGAGTAAACGAAAGGAACACGCACAGTTGCCAAGTTTCCGTTCTATTTGTCAAAGCAGTTGCTAGAATGTTAGGGGTATTGTGTATTTTGAACATTACGCACACGCAGTAACCGTACAGGGTTATTTTGTTGTTGTATCTGCAAAATATGTCTGCCGTAGCGTTTTTACAGTTTTGGCTTGTACACAGTCTCGGATTGGGTTATCTGTGAAAATAGTCACAGTTTCGAAGAATGGCGTGTTTAATTTGAGTTTCCTACTGCAGTGAGAGCTTGCTGCATAATGAACTCCCCTAATTACTTTTACACTCTACATCCAAGCCCTCATTATGGCGAGCTTCCAGGTTGATTTCACTTTCAAGCACCGCTGTTTGTTTTTGGGGTATTGCGAATGACGTTACAGAAAAAACTTAGCTGGCTGACAGCATTTTTTTAAATGTCTCGTGCTAATGCTCTTCAGTGGGGACATGAATGAAAGCTTTGAGTGGTGTGCGTTTTATTGACAAGAGCTTTGCTGTGCATTCTGAGTAGTTTTGGCTATCGTGGAGTTAAATGCTTCTGTCTGCCTCTGGCTGTGTCCTATTCTTGGAGACTCTTCTAATTGTGACACCTTGTGTGTGTGTGTGTGTGGCTGTGTATGCATTGCGCGTCGTTTCTTTGGTTTCTCCTCCTCTCCCAAGTGTATATAAGAGGATGTATTGTATGTGTGCGTGCGTATTCACTTGCAGGGTTGTGCTCCTACGCTTTCCGGACGGGTCTCCGTTGCTTCTTTGTGTCGCAGCACCTATCGCTAAATGTGTAATCGCCCAAAAGCACAGTTTTGCTGAGACTAGGTGGCTGATTTTTAGGGCTTGGTCGTAGGCTGTTGTGCGCGGTTTATAATTTGTGCCAAATTGCTGAGGCTTTTTACATTACCGCTAGATTTAAACGTTACTATAGGTATTTTTAACCAACTTTTCTCTGTTGTTACGAATAGTGTTCCCGTGCGAAGAGCATTGGTGACTAAGGCTACACCATTTGATCGTGTGCAATGCCTTTTGTAGTGACCCTTTTATGGTGTAAACGTTTGTAATAGAGGAAAGGAATGTCCAAATACTGGAACAATCATGTCTCAGTCTTGTACAGCTGTTTGGCGCCAGAAATTGTCATAAATTTAGTGTTTTTCGTTTGTTCGCGTTTATTCTTCCTTCAAATGAAGTCTGCGTGACATTGTGCCACATTTTCAGTGACAACGCATCAACAAGTTACATAGAGTGTGCCTTTGTGCAGTTTGTTTACATTGCTGTTGATTAGTGCTGTAGGATAAAACATGTATTACTGGCTTGTCTGTTTAAAGTGATATGTGTGCCGTAGCTTACGTGTCCATGTATTATCGCAGCTTTCATTGCCTTACGTAATAGTTCTTGAAATTTTCTCTCGCTCAACTATGGTCGCATTCTCTACCTCTGAGGTTGTTGGGCAGTACACACTAACACGCTTCCCCCCCCCCCTTTTTTTTCTCCCCGTGACCCACAGAAGATCTCAATTCTCGAAATGTCACAACGTAACAAACACATACACGACGGAGATAGTGAAGTGTATTTTGCACGGTTATCTTGTGACCGTCGCTTGACGCTGTGTAAGCGCAAGAACGGTTATTTATTGTTTCTTGAAATAAAGCTAACACTTCACAGCCTGGTCTCAGTGTTGTTCACTGAGGGTTTGAAGCCTTCTTGGTGTCAACATTATTTCTCAGGTGGGTTGATGGTGGCAGCATTGCAATTCACTGGTGCTGAACAGCTAAGAGGGACAATTTCTTTGTACAAATTGTTTTGAGGCAGCTCTATCTGTCCTCCATGCTTGAAGGAGCACGTTTCAAAGCTAATAGGGACAACTGACAAGCACTTGTATTGCTCACTCAAATGAAATGCTGTTTGCTACTGGTGTGAAACCGATGTTATGTACCCAAGGTGAAAACTTACTGCACAGGAAGGCGTTTTTGGCTGAAGCAACAACTTTATCATGCTCACGGTCAAGAAGCATGTGAACATGTTGCTGATAAGATACCTTAACCCTACAGCCCCGATTTATTTATTTCGAGCAAAATGTTTTTTTACGTGTTTTCTTAAAATGTAGGTCCCAGTTAGCTCAGAAACAAAAAATAGCACTCTTTGTGCAAGTATTAACTGATTCATTACTTGGGCAATTAATTAGGATATCTGGCAATTAAAAATTTTATGTTGAACACAAGCGTCTTTTTTTGCATGTTTTCCTTAATTTTATGGCCACATGAGCCTGCCAACAAAAAAAAGCTATATAGTGCAGGTATTTATCGGTTTATAAGCTTGGGAACAAAACTAGTAACTCCATTTTTTTAGCCTCAATATGGCAATTTTGTCTTCACCAGTGCTTTGTAGCATCCAGCTCGCGCTAAAACGCAACAATAGTGATGTCTATCGCAATAGGCACCCTTGAAGAATAATTCCCCAGAAAACGTTCTCTATGAGCTATAGAAACTACGTTGTGGCGTCAATTGACACCGCCACTGCCGAAAGGGTTAACTTAGCTAAGCCAGCTGTGTGCATGCACGCCTCTCTTGACAGCTGATACAAGACGAAAATTGCAATCCTTGAAGGCCTCTTCAGCAGGCACGAAGGACATGGTATCCCTCTGGGCTAGCACTGAGATGCATGATTTCTGAAGATGTCAGACAACACAGTGGTAGAATTATGCACTAGATTGCCTGGCCAGCCTTGCATTATGGTTTAATAAAATGAGTTTCCTTTCCATATTGGGGTGATGGCAGGAGACTCTTCATCATCATGCGGGCATAACGGAAAGAGCTCTCGACAAGCCAATCAAACCATGCCACGCCAATGCTGGAACATACGTAGAACAAATGGCACCTGTATCGGCAGCTGACGTGTCGGCAGCTTTCCAATGGTGGCGGTAGGATACCCGAGGCATGTCTGCCGGCGCACGCCACTCCACAGATCCGTGGAGAAACTAGGGGCCATAAACATGGAATGCACAGGACCGCCACCTTGCAAAGGCTGTACAAACTCCAAATCGTTTCGTATAAACCATAGAGTTGATGCTACGAACTCGAGTAAAAGCTGCTTGGCCAGCACGTGTATTGAACCAATGTTACGTTCAGCTGTAAAACTCGTGTAAAACTCTTCCCATGCGGTGTGCATCACCAGCGTCTTCGTTTTAAATGCGAATGCATTTCTTAGTCGGGGGTTGTCGTGCTCCGTCGGCGTGCGCCTGCATTCCTCCAGCGTGAGCGCGCGCCTCGCTAGTTCTGCCTTCGTCGTCGTCTCGGCGCGGCGGACCCGCGC
This sequence comes from Haemaphysalis longicornis, assembly GCA_013339765.2. Classification (NCBI taxonomy): domain Eukaryota; kingdom Metazoa; phylum Arthropoda; class Arachnida; order Ixodida; family Ixodidae; genus Haemaphysalis; species Haemaphysalis longicornis. The sequence continues at coordinate 252,466,478 of CM023449.1, read as the reverse complement.
CGCTACAGTCGGGGGTTGTCGTGCTCCGTCGGCGTGCGCCCGCAGGTGTTATCTCTCCGCGCTCCTCCTCGCCTCTAGCAACAGCTGTGGCGCGCCTAGCAACCGTAGCAGGTGGTAGCGGAGGGCAAGGGGAGAGGAGGAGCGCGCTCGGGCGTGTGAGGGCGCTCGCATCGCGGAGCTCGGCGAGAGAGAGAGAGCTCGCGCGCGGGGCGGGTGTGTTACGCGGGTCTCTCTCTCCTCTCCGCGTACCCTCTCTCCGCTCGCTGCGCTCGTAAAATGTATGTAAATGCAGTGGAGCGCACGCCTCTCTCCGTTACTGCTTGCCGCAGCGCACTCATCGGTGCACCCAATGCATTCGCATTTCCGCACGATCCCCTTCGGGGAGGTGGGGGGAGTTTTTTTCGTTCTACACGGCCTTTGCTTGTCGCATGAATGACTTCTCTCCAAACGTCTCTTCGGCCTTCACATTGCATTACCGCGTGGTAATAAAGGTATTTATAAAGACTTCCCGAAGACCGTCATGTTCTTCGCATCTAGACTATTTCTAGCCCAGAGTACTTCGCGGAAGCGACTCAGGATCGCAAAAGCGACCCTGCAACACTTTTTTCAACTTTTTCAAAATCCTAAATGCTTGCAGAACGTAGTCAACCAACACACCCAGTACTTAGATCAGCGGGTGGCAAAGTACCTCAGCCAAAAATTGCTGCTCTATGCCCTTCAGATAACTTGGAAACTCGCTCAAAAGATTTTTCTCTCTTTCCTGGTCATGGCGTTCTTCGACTGCTGGAATTCCGTCATTACAGCGGAGTAGCAGCTATTGGCCGGCTTTCCTTCAGTTGCAGCAATGAACACATTTGATAGCCACTTAAAAAAAACCACAAAAGCAGAGCAGAAATGAATGAGTGAATGAAAAGACTTTATTTGATCATCCGGTGGTCGACTATCCTAGCCCCACGAGGGGAGGGTCGTCGTGATTTACTCGGCGAGCAGCCCTCGCTAATCCCGCCTATTCTGGCACCCGTGCCTGCCCCTGTTCTGGGGTGGTAGCGAGCACATGGCGCTTTCACTCGGGCACTGCTTTTCGAGGGCAGACGAAATCCACTGGACGGCCCGTGTCTGTTCTTCCCGTTGGTCGCTTCCCGCAGCGGCCGCAAGCCACGGCGGGATCGTCGTCACTAGTCCGTGCCTCCCTCGGATTCTGTCCACAATCCCACAAAATGTGGGCCGCAGTAGCCCTTTCCGATTCACACACGCGACACAAGTCACTCACATGTACGCTAGAGCACATGTGCACGTGTTTCATGAGCACCGGCGTGGGTAGCGACCCAGTCTGCAGTTGCCGGAAGGCCCGGAACGTCACCGCCTCGCTTCGGGTCAGGCCTAGGGGAGGCGGGGGCATATAGTCCTGCGCCCTAGTCTATACCAGTTCAACACTTCACAAGCAAATCACACAGTGCCGCTCTGTACTGGTGATAGCTTTCACAGTGCTTCCAGACGCGAAGAAAAGAGTGAAAGCATTTATCGGAAGTGTTGCAGAGTCCCTTTAATGCAGGACGTAAAAGCCGTTCTTTACGGCTCATTGTTTTTAACAGGACAGGGGAAGCATCGTAGTTTATGCGCGCGTGTGTCCGCGCCTCGCTCGCACTCAACCCGTACGAGCACGAACTGTCTGCAGCAAGCTGGCATGCATGTTGGGATCAACACTTCCGATGACTATTAACAATAAAAAAAACGCTCCCTTTCTTTTCAGGGGATAGTATATATTTTTGCCACGTCTCACACTGACGTACACGTTACCACACATCACTAACAGGCGACATATCTCCAAGAGACATAAATAGATCTATTAAAATTAATGAGTCAATGAATTGACAAAATTACCCCAGCATATATATGTGCAATGAGCATAAAGTTTTTTTTCAGTGATTTACCGGTTTTGGCTGTAGGCTTTACGATTAGATACATGCAAGACATTTTTATTCACAACCCAGACAATACATACCAAACATCTTGAGGACATCCCAAAAAAGAGCCCAAGTCCCATGTCCCAAACTGCACAGCCCAAGGCCGTCCTTGGGACTTCCGCATCGGTAGGGTGACCAGACGTCCCATTTTGGCCGGGACAGGCCCGCTTTTGAGGTCCGCTTCTGCGGTCCCGTTTTTTCTCCTAAATTAACAATCACGTCCCGTTTTTTTTTTCAAATCACGTCCCGTTTTCCCTGCATACTTTCAAAATTGGCGCCCAGTAAGTTGCTAAAACAAAAAGTGTGCCGCCTCGCTACAAGCGTATTAGATGCGACTGCATCTCATTCACTCGCCTTGTCCCTCCATACGGCGTTGTTGTTGTCCGTCCACACCCCTCCCCCATTCTCCTCGCCGCGCGAGCTGCGCTCTCCGCTGCTCACTCCCTCTCCTCTCCGATAGCGAACACTCTCGCGAGGGGCATTGGATTGGCTGGTTTGGTTTGGATTGGATTAAAGTGGATTGTGTTGGATTGTATTGCGTCATAGCCGTGCCACGTTGCGTCATAGCCGCGGCAGGTGGTTCACGGCACGTTTCACGCGATGGGAGAATCAACCTAACGGAAACAACAACGGAACCCCCTATGCGTCGCATCTACACAGGGGTTCCCGCGAGGGGAAGTGGGATAATTTTTTTTTACAAATATTACCTTAAAGAGAGATATAGATATACCCTCACCGAAGAACGCTTTGAAGTTTCTTACCGGATACAACTTTGAAGAGGCATATTTTACAAATGGACCATTGTCCAGCAGCGCATTGAAAGGAAAGTAGAGGATTAGAATTCATCGCGTATTTCTGTCTCTGAGAGATTGGTGCATGTCCTTTAAAAGACGACGACAGGGGATGCACGCCGCGCTGAAATTTCTCGCGTCGCGGAACTGGCCCTGCGTTTTCCTAGAAACACACGTGTTGTTGACGTGATCAACCGCGGCAATGTTACTTCCCAAGCAACCACAGACGTCCGTGGAACATTCGAAAACCCGCCGAACATTCAATGCCCAGCTTGAACGGCCACTGTACATCCACTGTACGTTCATGTCTGGATGTACATTTGCGGACGTACAGTCGACATCCAGCAGCGCTGGTACAAAGGGTATGCATTTCCGTATATCCACCCGTGGACGTACAAAGTTACCACGAAGCATCAAATAATGTCGTAAATTAAATATAAAAGCAAAAGCAGAAAAGCTACTCTGCTTTTCAATTAAAAAGACTTTGTACGTCAACTTGAATATGGCAACTTTTATCTGTATATTACTAAAATTAAATCTAATTTTTGAACTTTTTTCGAAGCACCTCACTGACTCCAACGATAGTCTCTTCGGGGAATAGTATATAATTGAGAACCGCTACCGAAATGTGTGAAGCAAGTTTACCATGTTCGTGCATACTCGTTCGCCCGGAAGTTCGTTGGTGCAGTAAGGTGTAGTATTCATTGTAGGAACACATGCTTCTCCTTAATGAAACATTTGTGATTCTTGTACATTTTACTGAACATCCAAAATACCTCAAATTTCGGTCGTCCAAATGTACGTATACGAGAGCGGCAAATCCGGACATCCCACAGACGTACATATATGGTACGACCAATGGCTCTAGCTTCCTGTGTGGACATCCGATAGAGCCGGTATGGACGTATGTCCGGTGGTTGCTTGTGTGGTGCGGCTGAAATTTCTCTACAAGTGCGAAGAATTTTACAACCGAGTCTTGCGGGATAAAGTCCTGCTTAAAATATTAAATCGTCCCCAAATACAGCAGCGAAGGACCCGAGGCGCGGATCCTAGATGAATTCGAACTGTTAGTGCGATTGTTCCCTCGGCTTGAGTGAGGGCGTAGTAAAAAATGTAACGTTTGTAATAAGAGCAGTTGTCGAATTAATAGAGAGTTTTAGCAGTCCGTCCGTTCCGTTCGTTACGTTGTTACCGGGTTTACCGGGACCGGTCTGCGCCTGCGCGCGCGGAAGGGCGAGGAGGCGCGGACATGGCAAAGGCAGGCGCGCGGAACTAATCCCCCATACAGTGACGAATGCCCAAGTGCCCGGACGGGTCCCGGTAAACACGCTAGCTACGTACGTGACGGAACGGACGGACTGCTAAAACTCTATTATATCTTCTCCCAATCAACCTTTTGTCTTTTGTAACCCCCCTCCCCCACTGGGTTGTCCTGTTTTCTACCTCCAGGAATATGGTCACCCGTACGCATCGGTATAGTCCTAAAAATTCCCGGGAACGGCTGTGATTGGGATGTATGCGCAAGCGTGTGCGTGAGTTCATGTTGATTTTCGGAAGCGTAACATGTGAACTCAGTCAGCCCAGTCATTGGCGGATCCAGGGGCGGGCTGGATGTACTGACCCCCATACCCTCAATTTTTGTATTTATGTCCCAAAGAAGACGACACATCAGGTCGTACAAAAAGTCTAGCTGATGATATTTTTTTTCTATTTCTTGTATTTTTTGTTTTCCCAAATTTTGTCTGTACAGTTATTTACAGTTATTTGCGAAGTTATCTTTGTGGGTACGCCACCACTGCACGCTGATGGCGTACCTACAAAGATAACTTCCAATGTTATTCACAGCATGTTTACAAGGGGTGTCCAGAACATTGGATTGAGAACAGGTGGGTGTAAAGATTAATGGAGAATGCCCCAGTAGCCTCAGATTTGCTGAATGACGTTACCTTGCTAAGTAACCCGGGGGACGAACTGCATAACATGATTACCGCACTGGACAAGCAGAGTAGAATCGTGGGCCTGAAAATTAATATGCAGCGGTTTGAGATATAGGTGGTGATACACTGGAAGGGGTGAGCGAATATATCTACTTAGGCCAAGTAGTGACCCCGGATCCGAACCACGAGGTAATTAGAAGGATCATAATAGGGTGGAGTGCATACAGCAGGCATTCTCAGATAATGAATGGCAGCCTACCATTGTCTCGGAAGGAGAAAGTGTATGACAGCTGCATCTTGCCGGTACTCACCTACGCGGCAGAAACTTGGGGGCTCACTAAGAGGGTTCAACTTAAATTGAGAACGCCTCAGCGGGCAATGGAACGGAAGATGATAGGTGTAACGTTAAGGGACAAGAAGAGAGCGGAGTGGGTCAGGGAACAAACGCGTGTTAAGGACATATTCAGGTGAGATCAAGAAGTTTGCGGGGATAAATTGGTCACAGTTAGCACAGGACCGGGATAATTGGAGATTGAAGGGGGAGGCCTTTGCACTGCAGTGGTCGTAGATAGACTAATGATGATGATTATGATGATGACACTAATTGGAGTTCTAAACGCAGACTACCTCATTCCAAAATAAGCCTTACCCGGCGATGCTCGGGTGGGTCAATGGATATTCTTAATACTACTGACTCGGCCAATGGGTATAGCACATATCGAGCTATTAATCGTTATAATTAGTTCAGCGCAAAGTTGTATACAATAAGGAATACCCGCCTGCTGCCAAAACATGGGCTTTTACCACACAAATCAAATCACTGTATATCGTTTTGTTCTTTCTCTGTGTGACAGGAAAGTAATGGCTCCACCTTCAGTCCTATTCACCAAGGTACATGGACGGCCTGCTGTGTTTTTTTTTAAATACAAAAACATAAATGGCCCATCGAGCTAAAATGCCGTTGTCAGACTTGGCATTGGCAAGAGAAGTATTGGCGGACACTTCATTCAATTGGACTCTCGGCAAGCGGCGGGGGGGGGGGGGGGGGGGGGTTGGTTAAGGCGACCTTCGCACCACCACTGCTGCCTCACCCAGTGACGCATCAGTCACCATGGAGCCATGGGGCTCTGCGGCGCGCACGGCGACGCGCGCAGTACCGGCACATCCTCTCGGCAATTGGTAGGTAATGTTTTCGTATTCACAGCCAGTGTTGTAGGCGTTACCGAAAAAAAGTAACTAAATACGTTACTCGTTACTTTAAAATAAAAGTAACGCGTTACCGACCTACGTTACCTCAAAATAAAATGAACGCGCTACCGTTACTGATAAAAAGTAACGCACGTTACTGTTGCGTTACTTAATTTTCATTCACGAACTAAAACATTTGCTGTTTCCTGTTTCGACGTTTGGTATGTGCGTAAGCGCCATAGCTAAAATTGTCCATGCGGAAACTTAATTACCCTCTCTTTTTTAGGGTCTCACCCGAATAGTTACAAGAAAAAACGCGGAAGTATATATCAAGCTGATTTATAACATGTTGGCACGGAACTTAACAGAAGAACCGGCCTCTCTCATTAGCACAGAAATTAAGACCAGCCGAGATTGAAACTTTGAATATATTTTATTCACATGTCGAAGTACAGATAGTTGCTGTGAACAAATTCCTCCGTTACCCGAAGCACTTCGCTGTTGTACTTCAGCAACAGCTGAATTTCGAAGTTGGCATCTGACATTCTACCTCGCTTCTTGGTAAACACGTCCGCGCCTACGCTAAATAGGCGTTCAACGGATGCGCTCGATGGTACTGCCGTGTTTACTTTGAGAAACAGCTTGTGCGCCAGAGGGAAGCTGTTGTTTAGCTCCGTCAGTGCAAAGCTGTGCTGCAGCAGAAAGTACCGCGAAAGCTCATCATCTCCGGACACGGAGGTGCATTCATTACCAAACGGGTTTGCAAAGAAATCTTCTTCTGCTGCGTTCGCTTTTAGTGGGGAAGCGGGGCTCTCGACAAGCCGCGAAGAAGACTGTCAGCTCGCTCTTAACGGCCGCGAGGGCCGCATTTCGCTTGACTTCATCCGAAATCCACGACAGCTTGAATCTCGGGAGCAGTGTTCTAGAAAGTAAAGTAACGTAACGTAATTTCGTTACACATTACTCAAAATAAGTAACGTAAGTACGTTACCAGTTACTTCTTTGGAAAAGTAACGAGTACGTTACTACGTTACCAAAAAAAGTAACGCGTTACCGGTAACGCCGTTACTTGTAATGATGATGATGATGATGCGTTACCGCCAACACTGTTCACAGCTCATTCTTCGTTCTTCTTCGGTCAAGTGACTTCCTCTGCGTACAAAAAGCGTACTCTGGCATCCACACTGCGTATTTCTTTATTTGATAACGTTTAATTCGTTTTAGTCACAATTTGGTAGACATTGTTCTTGATAACAATAATAATAATATTATAATGATAGCAGTAATAACAACAACAACACTAGCAACGATACTTATCGTTTACGCAACGAAAACACACGTACCACCATTTCGCAGATCAAAGCGAAGAAGAAGAAGAAGAAGAAGAAGCTTCGCTGCAACCATGGATCTGCGATTCTTGTCGTCCGTCCGCAAGGTATTTCTAGGCCTTTTCTCCCGCAAATAACGCCCCTTTGGCCATACGCGCTGTTGAAGGCCTCCGAGCACACCAATCGCCGCAGAAAATTTTAAGGGCCCTTTTTTCGGTTGCTTCTAGACGTTTTTAGGTTTGCTGAAGGAAGCGGGTACTTCCGTAGCTAACCGGGTGACTTTTTATTCCTGGAGGGTGAACGTGGACGCTTGACTTTGCGCAGAATATGCTATGTCTGCAGCTACTGCATTTTTTAAATTAATAAAGCCGAAAGACCCGCCACGGTGGCTTAGTGGCTATGGCGTTGTTCTGCAGAGCCCTAAGACGCGGGGTAGATTGGCGGCCGTGCGGCCTCTTTTCTGGTGGAAGCGAAAAGCGAAAACATCTGTGTGTTCGAGATTTCTGCGCACGTTGAAGATCTCCAGGTGGTCAAAGTTAATCCGGAGCCTTCCACTACGGCGCGTTTCATCGCCTGTGTAGCCTCGGCGCGTTAAACCTCATAATCAACCAAGAAAGCCAAAAGGGCAGTTGTCGAACCTTTATGTACCGTAATTACCCGATTCTAACGCGCACCTTTTTTCCGGAAAAATATGCCGAGAAATCGCATGCGCGTTAGAATCGGATACGAAACCGAAACTGCCGAAAAAGCGGAAATTACCTCCCACCCATCGCCATCGCCATCTCAAGATGGCGCCAAAGCCTTTAACAACATGGAGAAGACTTCCTCCATGTTTAGCAACAATTTTTTGAACGGAGGAAGCATAAGCGCCTATGGTTTTCTATCAGCGTTCACAAAAATCGTCAAATCGTTCCACTTGCACACTTGATGACAGCAATGGCAGCAGCGGCTCTCGCGCGTTCAAAACGAGCGGTCGGCTGAAGCGTGCGGCTCTGGAGAAGCTCGCGGGATGGGCGTGCGAGGCGTGGGCCACGATCCCATTGACCATGGTTGAATGTTCGTTCAGAAGTGTGGCATCGCGAACGCTCTTGGCGGCACCGAGGACGAGATGTTGTGGTCAGCGGAAGGCGACGAGGAGTGAGATGAGTGAGATACTTCGGCAAATAAATCGCCCATTTCTCCCGCATTCGTTTGTCTGGGTTATAAAGTTCCGTGCGCGTTACAATCGGAGGTGCAAGTTTTTTTGTTTTTTTTTTTTTTGCCAGGAAAATCGGGTGCGCGTTAGAATCGGGTAAGTACGGTATACGCTTGCCTTGTATAATTAAACCCATATGACGCCTTTTATTTTTCGACGCAGCTGATGTCTAATGCCTTCGTTTGTTTCCTTGTCTCGAAAAAGGAACAAACCCCAGATCGACGCTTTCAGCTATCTTATCTAGCTACAGCAGTGACGCCAAAATGGTTTGCACCAAATCATTTATTGCTGTATCACTCATCTCCATGTCAGGCTCGAGTGATTTTTTTATGTACTTTGTTGTAATACGAAGCATTCGTTGGTAACGAATTCCCGGTTTCAAAGTCCTCGTTTTCTGGCTGTCTGGCCTCATATTTCAAGGGCGCTGGAATACGTAGCGACATGCAGCTTCAGTTGTTGTAGGGAGCGCATCCACACACGCCCGTACACGCACGCACACACACGCACGCACGTGGACACATAGAAAAAAAAACCAATGGGAGATAAATTATGCCGATAACGTTTAATTCTGGCACAATATATTTAAAATATCCTCGCTTGCTATCCTTCACATTCGGTCTGATAGGCTTCCCAGTGTGTCGTCACAACTTCACCACACCACATGGTGTGACTAGGCTACAACAGGACAACGTGTTTTTAACCTATTTTTCCCGTGAAAACATGGACTAAAAACTGAATTTAACTTCCGCATTCCAAAGTCTGACCTTCTGAAAGATGGAATGTTTACAACTCCGCAACTATATCTCCAATAAAGCTTTTTACAAGCGATAAATGCGCAAACATTTAATTAGTTTTCTTTCTTCTTTGTCTTACCCACTTTTTTTCAGTATTCAAAGAAACCGTACGCAAGAGGCACTGGAGATTTTCTAAAGCCTCTCAACAGACGTGTAGCGGAATCCCCGACGGTAAATAAGAATTTCTTGCCTTCAAAATACGAACATCTTTGGTGATGACAAATGTACGTTGCCGTGCCCATTCTTAAAAACGTGTTAAAGAGATAGTTGGTTCATGCTTCACTGGAAATAATAATAAAAAAAAGGGGGGGGGGTGCATAAAGGACATAAACAGGCGCCAGCAGTTGGAAGTTGGCGCCTGTATGTGTCCTTCGTGCCTACTTCGTCTTCGTCTGTTTGGCGCCCTTTTTATTCTTTCCAGTGACCCTTTCTGTTGCGCAGACAACAGGCGACTTGGTGACGCTTAAATATTCTTCTGGAAATGTATTTTCCCAGCACTTCTTTCGTTCTTCTGCTAAAAAAGGATGCTTGGAGTCATAGACGGCGCCAAGATTTTTTGGTCGTATCTTTTTTTTCCCATACTTTTCTCCTTTATAAAACCAAAAGACAAAAACGTCCTCCGTGACAAAGGCTGTCCACGAACTAAGTTAGGTTTCATACTAGTGCAAAAAAAAAAAACGCTACATTTTTCGGATATTGATAACGTAACACACCATATATTTTCCGAAAAATATCATGCATTCCTGCTGAAAAACTACACCCGAAACCTGATGTCCGATTCAAGGCCCTGCTAACAGACGACACATTGAAGTTAGAACCGTGAATAGAGAGAGAGATTTAATTGTCAAGGACTACCTTGTTCGCAAAATGAGTTGGTGTTGGCACCACAGTTGATGGCTCTGCTTAATTTGGTAATGTAGAGCGGGGTGACCGCGGCTCACGGAGAAAAAAAAAAAAAAAAAAAAAATTGGGGAACTCCTGATAGCCAAAGTAGCAAAAACGTAGAGGGCCACTACAACAGGATATAATACAAATCTGTTATCATAAACTGTGACAATAGATAAGTAATCAGATACAAAACAAGAAAATGCGTTTGGCGTGCATGTAGTTGCAAATGGTACAATTTAAGAGCAGTGAAAACGCTTTGGGTATATCCTCGACAGCGAAAGCTAGCGGGTTCAATAAAAGGAATTAGCGATATCAACAATCGTAATTTTCATTAAGAAACAGGTGGTGCCCGCTTTCAGCCAAGTGCATATTAGGCTCCCATTATTTGAGTGATTTATATTTTGCCTGTAGTCAAATTAGAACCATTTTTTATTTTTTGCTGCAGACTTGTCCACGTATTTATATTTCCAAGCACGGAACTTCGAATGATAACGGAGGTAACACAACAAAAGAGTTCCAATGTTTGCAACAGCTTGTTACACGCGCTTGGGACGCTGACAGTACTTGTATTCTGTCACCCCCTGGAGAATCAACCAAAACTTTCGGACAAGGTTCGAGAAGGACACGGTAATTAAGCACCACACTGATTGTTAGCTTACGTATCTCTCGCCCCGCAATTGGCCATTAGGGTATGGCCTTAACAGTTCCTGTCCCAATCAGCCCACTCAAGTTTAAAACTAGTGTACCCACGCACCCTGACCTATAGACACTTTTTTGTAGCGTAAGCTACACTCGCCGAGGTTGAGCAGTTTCGCGTGGACCTTGAAGGGCCGTGCGGCGCACGCGCGAGGAGCATTGGATTGATTGGATCGTATATGATTGGATTTGGATTAGATGTACTGGATTCCAATCCAATTGGAGTACGGGTGTGTAGAGAATTGGGTATACACATTCGCCGGTCTGCGCATTCCATAGGAGTGACGTCATAGCCGCGGCAGACGCACTGGCGCCGCGCGTGGCCAACTGTGCGCCTCCGTTGCGCAGTAGCCAAGCCTGACGCTACGCCGGAGCCGCTTGATAGCAGTTTCGCGTGGCTCCTGGAGAGCCGTGCTGCGGATGCGCGAGGAGCAGTGACTGGGCTGGACTGGGCTGGACTGGACTGGATTGGACTGGATTGGATTGCTGAACCTTAGCTCACGCTACGTATATCCTGCCATAGCCGAGCTAAGCCACTGCTAATTTTTGTCTTTTACGGACCTAGTCGCAGTGACCCGTACTTTTCACCGGTGACAATTTTTTGTGCCATCTTGCCAGTATTCAATCTCTCCGAGACATGCAAAGACTAGGAATAAAATTACGAATCAACAGCGCGGAAAGAAACATGGTCAAGAAGCTAAAAGCGTTGGAATAACACAAACAAACCTTTAGCTGTTCGACGGCTAAAACCAGAGTCCTTTAATGTGCCGCTAGAACTATCCCAACTTTGTGAGGAACATGATGGGCTACATGAAAATATCGATTTTCTTACTGGGCACTTTGTGTGCTTCAAAGATCCAAATTTCACTAACAGAGAGGACATTCCCTGTGCTGAACAGAAAATGAACGTAGACATGACGGAGCACCAAGTAAACACCGTAAAAGCTGTGCTCCGTTTTCTAAAAGGGCACATTCCTTGGAACCGGTACATTGTGCGATCTAAAGGACGAAGAACGGTTGGAGAGGATGCACTGTATAAGAAACTAACCATCTACGGAGTGCAGCAGCCGTATATACAACACAATGGGCACAAATTAAGCGAGGTATTTTCTTGGGGTATTTCGAAGAGCACGCCATGTGTGTTTACACTTGTGACCGATGTGTGCATATAGGACCCTATATCCTCCAACTTTGGTTTTTCGGTATTACGGTCGCATAACTTAAAGGGAAGCTGAAGCGCTTTCCAAAAAAATTGAGTTAGATTAACAGTTATATAGTTTCTTGCGCGCTGATTCCGAATATCACATTGAAATTTATCGTACATGAGTCCAAGTGGCATTTATCTTGCAAAAAGCGCGGCCCCGTTTGAAAGACGCGCGCTTTTCGTCTTTTGACGCCCCTGATTGGTTGCGCCGTCATGACGTCAAAGGAGGACAACCCTTCGGCCGCGCGGGTTGTCGGAAGCATTGCCGAACGATCGCACGGTTGCCTTTGCGGCAATTTAGCTTGCAGTTTAATTTTCGCACATGACTGGAAGTTTGTTTTGTAATTTCCCGTGCTGTTGGTTCAATTATCTTGGAGCTTAAATTTGCTTTACACGACAGAGAACCCCAAAGCAGTGACTGTGACGTCGACTAGTGGGTTTCCATCAAAATATTTTTGAATTAGGCAACCAGCATAGGGGGGATTTTATACCTTATGTTAATATTAGGTACTTGCCTTAACTGTTTCTTATTATACACAAAACCATTTATTGCCGAAGATTAATCGGCGTTTTATAAACAATCTACCAGCGAAAAGCACGTACGTGCACTGCGCGAAAAAATTGCGTTCATGCGCTGTAAACGTATATGCGAGACACATCTTGCCGGTACACGCATAAACCAACAAGCAGACTCTGCTTCCGCATTTCCTTTGTTCGTTGTTGCCCACCCCAGCCCCGTTACTCATCCCCGTAGACAGACCCACACGCGCGCGCCATTTCGGCAGCGGCGCTACGGCGCCTCCGCGATTGCTAGCTGCACTTCGATGAGTGGCGTCTTACTGCTTCAAATGCATTTATTCTGAACACACTGCAGCATACTAGTGCCTGCTCAGCATTATTGGCTGTAGTAGGGCTTGATTTTCGCTTGTGCGTTGCGCATTCTGCTACAATATTACGGCCACCTCGTTATAATTAACAGGACCAGTCGGACAAGGCAGTTACGTTGTAGTTACGTTACTTTAGGGAACAATCACCAAACGTTTGTGATAATGAATCGTTGGCCTGCTTCAGCATTTTTAGATTTAAGCATTTACCGCGCTAGTCGGACAGAGGCCGTATATTTACTCTTCGCTCCTAATTTTTTTAGTATCATCATTATATATATCACCGACTATCACTGGAGCACACTTGAGGTTCAGTGACAACAAGTGCTTGCCAGGTTATAATATGCAGCCACACGGAATCTTGGGAAAAAAATTAGGCCCCCGTAGTCAACACAAATTATGGCACGGTGGTGGTTCGCAGTGGGTGTTTTCTTTTTAATTCCAGACAAACATCACCTTATCGTGACATGTATACTTGCAAAATAAGTAATCTGGTTGTCTTGGTTCTTTTACTTTGTAGGAATACTGTTTACCTCTTAGCCGGGAGATACCTTCTATCAGGATTGGCCCCTTGTTTTAGTTTCGCCGAAAAATTGTTTTTTTTTTTTGAACACTGTCCTGAGCCCATAGGGAAAGAAAACCGACGCGTTTAACGAAACAAGTATTTCCTGAACAAATGTGACTTGGTTTCTGGAATGGAACGAAACATCCCCGGCCAAAGTACAGCAGTATTCCCCATCCTTCCTAAATCTAGAATCTAATGTGAACATTCACGTCCATCGCACAAAAAAAATACACATTGGAGTGGTTTATTCTATTTACCGCTTCTATTTAACGCAGTGTAGTATATTCTCTGTCATCAAGCACAGCCACTTCGGCTGTCACTTCCGTGAGTTATCAATCATCTCGGCGTGGCATTATCCTGCTTAGGAATACGGCATGATAACGTATGCCTCGTTTGGCGTTCGTGCATACTTTTTGAACACGAAAATTGTACAAATGAGTGCTATCAACCACAACAACAACAAGTATCATTCACAAGGAAACACGGCGAAAAGAGCATGGCCGAGGCGGCCGATCCGGCCGGAAGTCCAGGTATGACGTTTTTCAGCCGGTTTTCGCCCGCGCTCTTCGGTCTTCCGCCATCGCGCGGCGAGATGGGGGCGGGGCATCGGGCCACTTTTGTTTGCTCTTGCGCCGCTTCTATTGCATGTATTGCGAAAATATTTCGTACACATGAACTATTCAATGTGTACTTGCTGCTAGTCAACTTTTCTTTTAATTCTAAAACCGCTTCACCTTCCCTTTAATAGAAGAGGCCACAGAGACAAAATGCAAGTTTGGTTTATTCGAACGATTGCCTTTTTAGCACCAGCACCACACTGAGACCACTTTTAGCGCAAACTTCACTAAAATAATTTATATAATTAGGGAAAAAGACAATGGCCATGTTATCCACTAGATCACTTCCCGCACTCAACTTATGACTAAGGCTTCTGTTTGGGCTATTTGACTATAGACGACATGAAAAAAACAGCGCAGGAAACCGAATGAAAGAAAGAAAAAGACGGTACAGTGTACAGGTGCTGTACAAAAGACAGTTCAGAACCTCTGACGTATTATGGGCAGCTGTGCGATTGGCTGAGGCCGGCAAAAGCAAATGCAAGTTTGGCGGGGCTTATAAGCTTGCAGAATGAGCTATTTGCGCTTAAGTTTAATGCATATTCTTTTTATAGCAGTACAATTGGTGGGGTGAACAATGGAAGTCACGAACGCACACGTAAGCATAGAAGCATCAGTGCGTACTCCGTGCACTAGGCCTGTTACAGCGGCATATAGCAGTCCGGCGCTTTGGGTTTGCCTCACACGACACCGGCCAATTGGCATAAGCGACGATGTCTTACGTGATCATATTTGTTGACCATACCCAATGTTTCACAAAACTATTACTATCAACAGTAACAAAAATAGGCCAAGTGCGAATTCAGTCAAAAACAAAACGAGTGCGGACAGCCGGAGCTCCCTCTAGAGGACGAAAGGGTAAACGAAGGAAGCAACGAAAGACGTTTCGTCGTCCGCTGCAGCCTTAGTCAACATTAACGTTCTTTTCAAATGCCTGCCCTGGGTACGCCATCGCTGATGTCACGAAACACCATTTAGAGGAAGAATTGAAATTTTGGCTTAAGTCGTGTAATTTCGCCGTGAATAAATCATTGTTTACTGCCGGACAAGTGCTAGGAGCTCTATAAAACATCAAATCTTTGGAATAAACCAAACTTGTATTTTGTCTTCATGGCTCGTCTAAACCGGCGTCAAACGAAAACACTTACACATTGCGAATTCTCCTAGAATGAAACAAAACCACAAGGTAGCCTGGTGCAAACCGTTCTCGACTAAAACCTTCGTTTTTGTCATACCGAGAAATTATTGTTCTAGAAGTGGTATCGGAGTCCGTATACGAGCTCGCTCCACTATTAGCTGCGCACGATGAAGCAGAAGTGCCGTGGTGTGAGGCCTGTGTGTAGACTGGGGAACTGCATATTTCGTTGGTCCCCGCATGGAGAAACGGCTAGACGGCAAGTTCTCAGGCACGGCTTTCTTTTTTGAGCGCAGACGCACTGCTGGAGTGTCGGCGACAGCTCCGAATCGCTCCCTTCACCACCCGCCCAACCAAACTCGCCGTACCTGTCGCCCGCCCGAAGCGGCAAAGACCGCCATTGCGTGCGCCATGTGGGGCGCGAAGGGCACTGCCATCAGCCGGAGACAGTTCCCGAAGCACACTGGGCTATCGTGGTCGCCCTTGTGGCCTCTACGAGCATCGTGTTCATCGCCTTGGCGTTCATAGGACTCGGCTTCGCCGTGCGTTCCGGTTACGGGACTGTCAGGGGCGGTTGCTCCACGCCCGCGTGCAACAAGTTCGCCGAGCTGCTCAGCGCCAGCATAGACGCCTCCGAGGATCCCTGCACCGACTTCTACAAGTAAGCGGGGTCGGGCGGGGCGATTTCTTAGCTTTTTTTTCTATTATTACAGTAAAAGCCCTATTACTCCAGTTACAAAAACAGAAAACGCTCCGTTCCGTCAATCTGACCTTCAAGCTCAGCAAAGGTCAAGCTAGCGCGTCCTGCGGTTGCGCAGTGAAAGCGCGTAACCGCATGTTCATTCCAAGGAGAAGTGTGCAGAGAGGGGGAGAGGGGGAAGTGAAAAGGCGCGTACCATCAGAAAATATTACAAGGTGTTGGCTAAATCTATTGAGTTTCTTACTAATATACACTGAAGAGGAATCAGGTGCTAGCGTCTATCGGCTCACGCAAAGGCCGTCTGTGTCGCCATGGCCGCCATCAAAACCGTACGCTCGCCTTTTTTTCATCACTGGCTTGGATCGGAAAGTTTATGTGGCCGTAAATTCATATACAGTGCCACGAAAACTAAAGGAAGAGAAGGAAATTGCGTAAACAAAAAATAAAAACACCCTGTTTTAAAGCTGAGAAAATAAAAAGTAAGGCGTATTTCCTTTACTGAGAGTCTGCCGGTACAGTTGTGCCTACTATTCTTCAGACCAATAATAATGTAAAATTTTGGGA
Source organism: Haemaphysalis longicornis (assembly GCA_013339765.2). Classification (NCBI taxonomy): domain Eukaryota; kingdom Metazoa; phylum Arthropoda; class Arachnida; order Ixodida; family Ixodidae; genus Haemaphysalis; species Haemaphysalis longicornis. The sequence goes on along the minus strand of CM023449.1, from coordinate 252,450,028 downwards.
GAAGACTCACTAAAGGCTCTTGTTTTGCCGTTTGAAAAGTTCAGAAAGGTTTTATGAGCGTACCTATGCAAGCACCTACGCGGTGTTGCCGTTCGTGTTTTCGTAACACACCGTCTGCTACAACTTTCACGACGGCAAATTACCTGCTCAGTCAAGATGAACCGGGAAGCTCACTTTCCTCACCACAAACTAACGTGTTTACATTGCGGTTTTGTACTTATGTAAATATGTAGTGATGGTCCCTCGACCGCACTACCTGTGTTAGTCCCGTCAACGACACTAACTGTCGACGGCACTAACATAGCTGTCTTCAACTAATGGAGCGAATTTCTAGTTTCCAGGCGAAGCGAGAGAAGCGAAGCGAGGTTCGGCCATTTCGGCGACTTCGTAGACATATCAATGCATAGTGAAGAAAGCAAACCCAAGAAGACGCTAATGAATACGATAGACATGTCGAGCCAGCAGCTGTGATCTTCCCATGAGGCCATAACCCCCCACGCCGACATGGATGACCAGGCGTAGTGTCCTCTCTAGTATACTTACTAAGATACACCATGGGTATAGGGACCGGGCGCCGTTGTATGGCACCACCGTCGCTTCAGCGAACAGCGCCGCCCGTGGCGAACCGCTCGTCAGTGGAATGCCGGTGGCGGTCAGCGCAGCGTAACTGTGCATGGCTTTCCGTCGTTTTTCTGCAGTGCGGCTTGCAAAGCGTACGTAACCCCACGTGCATTTTTCAGATCGGTAAATGTTGAGCATGGATGTGACGTTTACGAGGCATGCAATGCGTGTGATTTACGCCCATACTCAGTATTTACAAATAGCAGACGACGCTCAATGCGCCAAGCTGGACGTCAAGCTGGAAGTGAAAGTTCGTTGCTTCATGCAATTTTTTTATGCCTGCATGCAGTTGCGCGTATCGAGGAGTATACTGCAGCTAAATACTCCCACAAAGCCTGTGTGTGCAACCGATCTAGGAATGCTGCGGCGCTGGCCTTGGGCAGTTGATGACGAAACGGCGTCGACGTCGCGCACAAGCGAAAGACAAAGTTGGGGGGTGTCTTCTAAGATTTACCTCGAAACAGAAATTGTGATGGACTACGCTTCCGTAACTTCATTACCTACTGCTGAAACGTGTTTAATTTCACAGAAATGTTCTTACTACAGTCATCGGGAATCGTTGATAGAATAAATACCACATGACAGTAGAACGTTATTGCTTGTCGTGGAGAAGCATTGCTTTACAAGAATTACAATGTTTGCTGGCTAGTTGGTAAATGGTTTTTGAAAAACCAATTCCTGCGTGGCTGAAGGACGCAAGACAGGAGGGTGCCCGAAACCTGTACTCAGCTTCACAACTGAAAGCTGCGGTCGGTTTACAAGCTGCCACCTACGCTTGAAAAATCATGCACACCTTCGTCTAACGACGATGAGGGTTTATCGCAAAGCTCTATCGTATGGGTTTCCTTGGTTGCCTTCTGAATTTAAACCTTGACTAGTTGAGCGTCGAATTTGATCAGTACGCAGTTTGGTCTTTTGATCGCAGCGTCTTTGACCATTTCCCATTCGATTTCGCAGGAAGAAAGCTTTGCGTTCAACCATCATAATCATTAGACGGAGGGCTAGATGATTTTGCTGCTTAATTTTGAACTTCCATGCCCCCCTCTCCAAATCTAAACTTTGTCCGGCGTGTCGGAAATGTGTCTGTGCTGGAGGACTCGGGCTGATGCACCCATGTTTGAGGAAACTAATCGCGCGTATTTGATGTCTTCACCAGGCATTATACGATTTTTTCAGGTACTCTGTAAAGAATACTTAAGCATTAAAAAACACCGGCTGACGTTAACGCTGCCGCATTTTTTAACAATCGGCGCCAGCATTTATTCTACGCAGGTGGTAAAACGGGAAGGGGAGGAGGGATGAGTAACGAACACCACAAATGTGGGATTTCTACTTCGGCTTTCACGCTCCCATGCTGTCACAGTGTCGATCACCAAAACCGAAGGCACAAAGCTCACGGTTACAGAAAGTGTAAACTACTGCAACATTTCTACGGCTACACGGTAATCCATCTCGTATGCAGGTGCCTTTCTATTTAAAGCACCCGTATCGAGGTATCCCAGCACTAAGACTGGCGTGGAAACCGTAGTAATTGAAACCAGTGAAAATAATTTAAAGTGGTAGAAAAGAATAATACTATTGTTAATACTTTTATTCCTGCTCAGATTGCGTGGAGCCAGGCGCAGAGCGCTGCAAAAAGCGCTCGTGTCAATGTAGCCCATTCGCAACCATACAAGCATCCAATAAGTTTGCGTAGCCGTTAGTGAATTTAAGAAGAAAATAATACTACTAATAGTAGTTTTATTCGCACTCAGAACGGGTGTAGCCAAGCGCAGATCGCCGCAAAAAGCGCTCATGCCATTGCAGCCGACACCCAACTTTACAAGCGTCCGACAAGTTTACGTAGTTATTACTGAATTTGAGAACCCAACACATCTGTCTAGACTTTGTTTCACCGCACATATACACTCACAACACCACCAAAACATTCAAAGCACCGAAGCAAACACGACAAAAACAACGGGAGGCTGTGTAGTCGAATGCACCGGCTCATTCCACTGACGAGGGGAGCGCCGAGTGGTGGCGCCACCCGTCCAGCTGCCCGGTCCCTATACATCCAGGTTCTCTGCGCGTTCGCGCCTATAGTTCAGCGACTCCGCCGAGAAGCGTCTGTGTTATGTCTTGCGGTGGAATTGTGTGCGCGCTCACTGCGCTCTATCGCTCAACAAAAAGAAAAAGGGTGTAATAAAAAGGGTGTAAGAAAAGACCGCCAACTAAGAAAAAAGGTGAAGAGACCTCCAACTTTGGAGGCATTTTGTTCCTGTTTACACGGGTGGACAGAACATTTTTCTACAAGCGGGGGGTGTTTTGTACCTCACGATGTATAAAGCAATATGAATTGTCCTAATTTATTACCAGTGAAGCTGTTTAACTAGAGCTATGTTTCGGTAGCGTTAGCAAAAAAATACAAAGAAAAAATTGGCCGCGTATCTGCTCCTTTCGTTGCAAATGTCGACAAAAGACAATAGTCCTAGTAGACATTTGCCAAGCAAATGCCCCCTTTGCTTTCCTGCTCACCTCTCATGCTGTTCCTGTACCGTAGCGCTCATCCCAAGGTAAACACACTAAAGGTTTGCGCAAGGTGATTTGAATTTACCGCGTTCCAGTGCTACAGGCCGGATTCCTCGATGCCAGCGCTGCAGTACAGCGGAGACGCGCGTGAATGGAGGCGGCCAATACAAGGTTTATAGAACCGCGTGGCTGTGCTCCACGTGCGTTCCAAACAGAACGTGGAACCTAGCTAGTGGAACCTTTCGTTGCTGTTGTCGCTTGATTTTTCATATGCCGCCAGGAGGCGGCGGTTTTCTGCAGTAGATGTAGAATATCATTTGCTATCGAAAAACCAAGCATCCATAATTTTTTAAATAAAGGAACACTGTAAACATCCCTTGTGTACTAATTTCCTGTCTTATATTTGCGTAATGTCTTGTTCTGGTTCAACAACGTTGACAAGTATGAACATATAAACCGGGCTTAGACGTTTACATTTGGCTACCATTGCGCAATATCAATTTTACTTTGCCCGGGTGGCTGAATAGAGTCACAGACAGACAGACAGACAGACAGACATACAGAGAGACCAAAATTTCTGGGTTTAAGTAGCCCAAGAAAGACTATCGTCTTTAAAAGAACTGCAGCACCTGTAAAGGGTGCACCACCGCAGATAGGGTATTATAACAGTGAAGTCGGCTTTCGAGCTTGTTAGAGCACAAGGGGCCTATGCGTATGCGCACCTCGTACTATACCATTTCAAGGTACTAGTAGTTTTTGGAATCTAAAAGGCAAAAAAACCCGCCCGCATCTTCCCACGGGGGGAACTCGAGTAAATGCGTCGCAGAGTGGTGGGGGTATCGCGTGAATTTTGCGTAATTGGGTATGGTTTGGGAATGCTTAATTGTTATTTCGTCTTTATTATTCTTATTCATTGAATGAAGGAGAAGCGAAGGCAAAGAGTGTAAAGTTAAAGTCTGTCTTTATTGCTTGGTGCCGTCAAGCAAAGCGTCAAGTCAAGCGAAAGCCAAGCAAAGACGCCCTTGACTGAATTCCGAATGCGCGCTCCGCCGCTTATATACACACTGCCCGCGTTCGAGGGAGAGCAGTGCGGGGGAGAGACGCGCATGCGCACACTTCCGTACACAAGCGCGCGAACTTTCCACGCACCCACCACGCCGTTATCACGTGTACACGCCCTGCCGCCGTTAATGTTGAGCGCGACGCAGCGCTCGGGTAGCTACGACGCATGCGCGCACAGACGCGCTCCCCCCGCACCGCCGCAGCTGTTGTTGAGAGCGACGGAGAGCACGGGGTACACGCGCACCTCCCGCACCGCCGCACCTGTTGCTGAGAGCGAGGAGGGTACGGGGGAGAGACGCGCACCTGTGCCTTGACGCGACGCGCATGCGCAGTGAGCGTGTGGACGGCGCCGACAACATCGACGAGTGACATCGCGAGCCTAAGAAATGCTCCGCATTTAAAAAATTGGCGCAGCTTGCAATACTGGTGAAGGTGGAGAAATAGCATAGCTGGTGGTCGACCTAGCTTGTTTCCCCCTTGGATCCCCTAACATTGGTGGGGGGGGGGGGACACGGACACAAAAATCTTGTAAAATCTGGTTAAACTTGGCCTCACCTCTCAGCGGCCATCCTAGCTTAGCAAGAACATTGCAAAGCTTAGCAAACATATCAAAACTTAACAACACCGGAAAAAACTAGGTCGACCCCCAGCTCCGCTGTTCTTTTTTTGCAACTGAGCCCCTATTTCACACCGTTTCAACACCCTACAGAAAGCCAAGCGTGTTGCAGTCGGTAAACACCCTTTTCGACGCACGACTATAGTCCTTTTAATTTTGAAGGTTCGAATTCGTATTTCACGCGCCAAAGCTAAACTTGGGGCATGAGGTGCACCGCATATGGAAACGAGCGATTATTGCATACGAGCAATTGTTTTTTTTTTTTTTGCATTTGAAAATTTCTTGCGAGTGGAGAAGTATATGAGGGGATGTCTTGTTTTTTACAGTGCTACTATGCATCCAAGCATGGCCTTCTTCAATGAACAGCTGAACACCTTTTTTACACCCTTTCAGCACCCTAAGAAAAACCAAGGGTGTTGAGTCGATTAACACCATTTTTTTCGCACAAGAAGAATGTAGGGCTAGAAAAAGGGTGTTGAAATACAAGAAAAGGGGTGTAAAGGCCTCCAATTGCAACACCCTTTCTCCACTTATATGCTACACCCTTTTTGGCTAAAAAGGGTGTTAAAGAATAAGACAGCTTCTTTTCTCATACTTGCAATTCAGCATTGTTAATGTACAGAGTATCAAAGAAATGGGTGTTTTGCGTGCCTAAGCAGCCCTCGGGAAATAAGGGACGCCGCACTGCAAGTTCATAATGCACCTATACTTACCACGAGTGTTGAACAAGGAGGAAACCCGCCTAATCGTAAGTGGCGCAGCGGGGGGCGTTAGCCAGTGCGGCACATATCGCGGGTACGTGCATGACATGAGCACCCGAATTTATTCAGCGGCGTTATTGAAAGCCTTAGTTTCGGAGAATAATTGAACAATTACTAGAACTATATGCTTATGCGCTTTATTGTCCACCCGACTGCTAGCTGTAACTGCATATATTATTTACAATTGTTTCGTTATTTAACGCAGCATCAAATGCATTCAGAGGTTATAAGTTTAACAATACGTTTTTTTTCCCCAATTTCTTACTTTTTTTTGCAAAATCCCTCAATGACTATAAAAGCGCTGAACGGAGCTGTTGTTTTGATGGTATGGTTCTGCCTCGGATCCGAGATGTTCGGAGGGGAGGCCATGGCGACGATCGACCTTTGCCTTTGAGACTGCAAGCATTGTAGTTAAGAACGTCATCAAATACTGCGTCCATAATTACGGCATCTACCCGCTTGTTCTTTTTTTTTTTTTTACTCTTTACAGGTATGTCTGCGGAAAACGCAAACACATTGAGTCGGTGTACGCCAAGCAGCTGTCGGACTTCGTTGGGGAAGCCGCTAGGATTCTGAGGGACACCCGTTTTTTGCCCAGAGGTCTGACCTCTTCAGAGAGAGCGGCCCAGCTTTACCGCAGCTGCGAATCGGTGCTGATGCACGGGAAGGACGACCTCGACAACTTCAGGCAAGTCCTGGCTGCGGCACGCATTTCGTGGCCGAGGCTGGAACGCCCCACCAGCTTGCTTCGCTTGACAACGCGGATCAGGATCACCTTTGGCATTTCATCCTTCTTGGGTATTAGAAAGCAGGCACAACTGACCCTCAGCAACAGCCCTGGCGGAAGGGTTCTCCTTGAGCCGGGCTGCCTCTTCAGCGCACCCTCGCCCTCTTGCGACGCCGTGGCCTTGAACGAGTCCTTCAGTTTTTACGAGTCAGTTGTGATGGCAGTCATGGCGTCCAGTAGCACCAGTTGGTCGGAGATCTCATTCGCTGAAGCCGTCAATTTTGAGAAAGATTTGATTAAGACTCTCACCAATTCTACGTCGAGAGGCTCAACAGTCGTCGAAAGCGCGACCCTGGACGTCCACAGCTTGGCGCGTCTGTTGCCGTACTTTGACGAGAGCCAATGGGCAGAGTTTGTTGCACATGGCGCTGACATTGCAAACGCGAGCTCAATCCAAATAACGGTCACTAACGTGGACTTCTTGAACTGGTATGGAACGCTTGTACAGAAGAACGACAGCATGATGGCATGGTACACAAGCTGGCTCGCCGTCAGCGAGATGGCGCCGTTTGTGAGCAGAGAGGTCGCAGCTCAGAGGTTCGGCAATGACGTGCTCGACAAATCCGTTCCGAAGATTTGTCTACGCTTTAGTGAGCGCCACTTGGGCGTGGCTGCTTTCGGCGCGTATATTTACCAGAAGTTCGTGCCAGATTTTGTCATCGACATCAACGGCACAACGGCGGCGGTGCGGGCCAGCTTCCGAGAAAAGGTTGTTAAGAGCGCGTGGTTCGTGTCGTCCGGGAACTACAATGCCATAAATTCTGGGGATTTCTTCTGGCTCCGCAGCGTGACAGCCGCGTACCAGCAAATGTTGGGCCCGAGCCTCAAGGGCATGAGCGGGTCCATAGCGCAAAACTGGGTGATCGCCGCAAATCACCGCCGACGATTTCCGGGCAACGAAACGTTCTGGACTGCGCTCCTGGACGAAATGAACACGCAACCCTCGTATTCCTTCTTCACATCTCGGAGAAACTCTGTGCGGCTGCCCCTTTACGCTACCATGCTGCCAATCTACGATGCCGGACTCACACCCTCCATCAAGCTCGGCACCTTGGGCGTGCTTCTTGCTGTGGCAACTTTCAGAAATTTGGTGACAACGCTCGGCCCAGATGTCGCCGATGCCACTGGCAGGAGCCTTCGTTGCTTTTCGGGCCCCTTGGGGAACGAGACGTACAACCTGGAGCTCGACCGGGCGGTGCCTGTGCAGATCGTGGAGGAATGCCTGCGTGGGATCAAACCAGCCTCCAGCGGCAGGCGTCTCGCGCACCTGTCCCAGTTCACCGAGACGCAGACTTTCTTCTTAGCCATGTGCTACCTGTTGTGCGACCCGGCGGGCGTTGGCGGTCAGCTTGAGCGAGCCTGTAACGAGGCCGTGAGGCACTCGACTCTGTTCTCTTCAGCGTTCACGTGCGCGCGGGGCTCAAAGATGAACCCGCGCGAGAAGTGTAATTTTTTCTAGCCGTTTCTGAACTTTTTTTCAGAATTTTAGCTTTGCTTAATAAACGTTGTTTGGCGATTCACCGTTTTCTGCCTATTTCACTGAAGCAGATGAATTTTCGGGCTTACACCCCCAAAATGGAAAGGGAGGGTCGAACATAGCGCCTTTTAGAATGCGCAGTGTTGCGTTTTTCTTTATTGCAGGAAAATTACTTCCGCCTAACTCGGCTCGCTCGATGAACAGCGCCGCCCACAGATCCACGTAGCCGGGCCCTGTGGGCCAAATTCCCATTGACTGCGTGTAGCATCAAAACTCTCTTTGCGACGCGCGCCTCAGCACGTCCAGTCCGGTGAATTTTCCAGTGGCCATGACAGGAGCCATCAGAAACTCAATGCCGGTTAAACAATACTCATGTGTCCAAAGGAGGAGTCACGGTAGAGCAGACAATCCGGCGGTGGTTAAGGCGACCCCCCCGTCTTCAGTTGTCGTCTTCTTTCGCCGCCTCTTTCTCGTCGTGTGCGGCCAGTGATAACTGGAATTGAGTCATAACATAGCTCCGTGGTATTTGTGGCTGCGTGTTTGATAAACATATTTGCCAAGACGCACTACACGTGAGCCTCTTGGCGTCGTATTATCAGATAGATTGACCTAAAGGTTACCAAACCATACTGTTTTACTAAAAGAATGCGAATAATATCCTAACTGAACATTTTTGCAGGTAAAAAAATCGCTCCAATTCACGCTGTGAAGGTGGTTGACTGCGAAGCTGTAATCGACACCCCCAACGGTTACCCATGCGATGCCACTTGAATTCACACACGTGGGTCTACAAAGAGTGAAATTAGAGACGACCGAACACACCAGCGACGGCAGAAAGAAAGCGAGGACGAGAGATCTGGCGAAGGGTTAGGAGAAGAGCGGCACGCGCGGCTATTCCATCTTTCTCACTGCCTCCCCCTCACTCTTCTTTCATGCGTCGAAGGAGCGCCCTCCGACCTCCCGCTCTCCAGACACTGTTTATTTCACCGCTAATCCAAACCACGTGAACGCCGTTATCATACATTATGCGGCTTGCACTTCACACAAGGGCTTTGAATGAGCGCAGGTGGTAGACCCGCCGCTGTGCTCGTTGAGTGCACCGTCTGTCTCCCTGTCTCCTCGTGTGGGCGTAGCTGAACCGGTAAGACGACGGGCTGTTGCTCCGTTACTCTATTCTTGTCCAAGTTCCATTCCTGGCGGTGGCAGCAATTGCGGAAGGTCGCGACAGAACCCTTGGGAGGTAGAGGTATACTGCTTCGCACTAAAATTTGCGCAGCTTGGCCTAGTGGTGCAAGGCTGGAGAAACAGCAGAGCTGGCGGCCCCTCTTCCTCCTTCGGAGGCCCGGTTGTTGCATCATCATCAGCAGCAGCAGCCCACTAGGTCCACTGCAAGGCGAAGGCCTCTCCCATCGACCACCAACCGTTCCTGCCCCGCGCCGCTGGAGTCCATTCTTTGCCAGCGAATTTCCTTATTTCGTTTCTCCATCGAGTAACTGGCCTTTCTCTTTTTCTAGACCAGTCTTTCGGTGTCCATTCCCTCACTCTGGTAGTCCACCGATTGCCATTTCACCTAATTACGTGCCAGCCCAAGTCCGTTTCTTATTTTTTTTATTAAAACTATATCTTCAACTCTAGTTTGTTCTCTGATCCAGGAAGCTCGTTTCCGGTCTCTATAGGTGTTACTCCAATCATTATTTGTTCCATGGCCCGTTGCACCGACCTAAGTTTGCTTTGAAGTTGTTTAGTACGCGCCAAGTTTCAGCTCCGCATGTCATCACCTCACATTAATTTGTGAACTTGCCGGTGAAAAAGAGAACTTCTTGCTGGGCTAGTTGGTGAATAGATGCCATGATTTGAAGCGCAACAAAAACACACGGACGAAGAACAGAGTGAAAGTTGCCGGTGAAAGTTCTCCACTGGCAGGCCCGGATCCTTCCGTCTGCAGGCTTTCCCGAAGGGGACCGCGTTAGCACGCGCTACGCGCTAAAACCCGCGGCCAAGTCCAAAGCCGACGCCCGCGCTACTAACTCAAAGGAAATGCTGTGCGCCCGGAATGCGATGATAGCTCATTCGGATAGGCGCCGGTTTCACAACGCGAGGGACCCAGGTTCAATCCCGACCACAGGAGGGATTTCTTTCCGTATACCATGCAATTGGCTGCACATGTTATTGTTCTCCACCGCTGCTAAGCCGCACCCCTCGGGCCTTTGGGGTGGCGCTTGGGCCGCCGGTTGCACGGCGGGAATGTCCAGTGTTCGATTCCCGGGACCGCCAGGCTAACCACATTTTTTTCTTGAGGATTCGGGGTTTTCGGCCTAGACAGCTCTTCTGTTAACTACTTTATTACGAGCCTGGTGATGTGGGAGTGGTCCCTCATTCCAGGAGTTCATGGGACGACCGTGCTGTCTCAGCCCAGAACACCAGGAATTACTGGGCATCCAAACCCGCGCTGGTCGTCAGGTTCTCCAAAAGAAAGAGTAGTGGATAAAGGTACGGGGGTGAAGTTATGTGCGCACCCCAAGATTATATGTATGAGGTTACATGGGTTAGGGCAGGATTTACATATAGGAGGGTATTGGGTGGGGTACATCCGATGTAGCCAAGTTTGTTGAGGAGAGGTGTTTGGAGTCTACTAAGTATTACTTCTCTTTTAGTAAGCTTCGGGTGAGGATGTGGTTAATGTCTTGAAGAGCGGTAATGTTGAGTGGTGTCTTGAAACGTGAGCAGGGGAACGAGGCTCGGGGTTTCCTCAGAGGCCTGGGAGGAAAATTCGCAGGATCGCCGATGTGCAAACTTATAGCAGTTCATAAAGGGAATACAATGAGTGTTAAAGGGAAACAGTAGGTGCTATATGTGGTGCGTTAGGCGGCCAGCTGTGATGTTCGCCTCATCTTCTTCATTACCTCTCTTCAAGCCAAACCCACCCACTCGGGAAAATTGGCGTGGAGATTCGGGTAAATGTGAGCTTGTGACGGATACCGTCCTCGTCAATCTCTACTTAGCTGCAACATCAACTTTCGCACCCACCATTCCCACGTACTCACTCAAGGGTACCGGCCATTGGCGATATCAGCTGCCTTTTTGATGCTGCGACATCCCGTTTCCAAGTCACTGCAGGCCGGGAACTTCCTGTTACGCCTAGCGCCGTCTAGTGGTTAACATTGAACACTGCCGCCCGCAACCTTGATCACTTCAGCAATAAAAAGACTGGTAAATAGAGCTTGTTGTTCAGCCTCTGTGGCCTGGCAGATAACGTTGCGGCTTGTAACGCTTACTTCCTATGCCGGAGCCTCAGCAAATCTATTTCCGTTTTAATTCCGCGATGCTTGTATTGGAGAAATGCTGATTGGATCAGTTCTATAGGCATTCTTTTTGTAAATAAGGACGGTTTAGTGCCTTTTAGGTCGGTTTAGGTGCGGAGAAGAATGCTATCACAACATATAATTTAAGTTCTGCATCGCACCCGAACGGTCCAGCTGCAGTGGCCTGGAAATGAGATGTTGCTGAGAAGCCCACGGCCAATTCACGACTCCCAATTTGGCTGCCGCGTCAACATCCAAACTCCCAATTTTCACGCACCCGCTCTGTGGTTGCAGCGGAGTCCAATTGGAGAATAATGTTTTCGCCTTCATGTACCATAAGCGCCTCGAGGTCTTTAGCGCCTCATGTCCTCGAGGTCTTTAGGTGTTACAACCATCTAGCAGTGGTGCCTTATTTCAATATCGCCAACATTCGCCGGCATGCGTATAATTTCTGAGCGAAGCTTCCTTGTTCTTGTGCTCTCACAGGTCAAGACGTGACGTAGATACTCCGACAGGACCCTTCTCAAGCCAAGCACTACTCAGGGCATACACCATTCTGTTTTTCCAAATGCAATTATGGTGCAAAGTACAAAGCTGAATGTTTTAGGTGTCATCCAGAAACTACACCAGGGTGGCCAAAATCCGTTCTGATGAACTTCTGCTTGTCTGTATACCAAAAGGCCACCCTAGTAAGAGAATTTCTTAGGTGGAGTGTTACAAAGTATGCACGCGTCACGTGTGGGACACAACTGCCAACACATTGGAATAAAGTTTACTTTTGTATATTTTTTTCTATTGTCGTAAATCAGAAATGATTGTTATGAGATATCCACTGTGGTATACAAAATTCCGCATTAGCCAACCCTCTAGGCTAACCGATGGCTAATAACTTAAAGCCTATGTGGGATAAACCACTAGCTCGACGGAAGCAGGAAGCGATTTGCGAACAACTCCTGGCTTACGCCAGAACGACAGATATGCATGGCGTCATGTATACAGTTCAGCGCTCTCCTCGATAGAGTTGATGGAGCAATGCCTCTATCTACCCATAAAATACGTGTTCAACAAACAATCGTTATTCCATCGTTCCTTCACAGGCAAGGCGCATGTCCACCGACGCTTTTTTTTAAGGGGAAAAGGATCTGGGTATACGATCGTGCCAAGGGCCAAGGCGTGCTGGCACGTCTTTCTCGTGTCGTAAATCTTGAAGCTTTTGTTTACGGTTGCGACCTCAACTGCAATAAGAGACACCGACATGACAAGGGGGAAAAACAAGGGCTCCAACTTTGTTGCCATTGTTTCAGACATTACGTCAATTTTAAAGCGAAGCTTTCTACCTCTACCCCCAATGGTTCTGTCGCGACCTTTGGTGTTAACAGAAAACTCCCGCGAACAAATAAAATAAGTTACTGGCACCACCAGGAATCGAACCTGGAACGAACAAAGCAATGCCATGGAGCGAGAGGCCGTTGTCTTACTGATTGAGCTACAAACCCACGCTGAGACAGGGGTAGACAGACGGTACACTCACCGAGCACATCTGCGGGTTTACGCCCTGTGTTCTCGCTCAATTTCACGTGATAGCATCACGCGACCATTAGCGCCCGCTGTGCGCTCCGCCCACGGCATGGCGGCCATGTGCGCGCCTTGCACATGCGCTAGAAGTAAAAAAGGAAGCTCACACCAACGCATGGCATCTCACTTCTCCTTCGTCTCTGCCGCCGATCTCGTCGCCTTCGTCGGCGGCGCTACAGACGGAGAAGTGAGATCGTCCAACACCAGGTTTAAGCTTCCTTTAATTTTATAAAAAAAGAGTTTCCACTCATGCGCTTCACCAGTACACCTCAAACAACCACCATTCATGGATCGTGCATTGATTTAACCTTGGCAAAGAACATATCTTTGAAGTAATAAAGGGTGTGCATGGTTAAGTGCATTTCCCTCGTCTGAGGTTTCACTCTTTGTAGAGCCATGTGTGTGAATTAAAGGGACCCTGCAACACTTTCTTCAACTTTTTTGAAATATTAAATGCTTGCAGAACATAGTCATCACGCACACCCAGTACTAAGTTCAGGTGGTCGCAAAGTACCTCAGCCAAACATTACTGACCTAGATTCATCAGATAAGTTGTAAACACGCTCAAAAGTTTTTTCTGTCTTTCCCGGTCTTGACGTTCTTCAACGGCACAAATTACGTCAATAAGGCCATGTAGCTGCTGCTGGGCGGTTTTCCTTCAGTTGCAGCAATGAACGTTTTTCGATAGCAACTTAAAAAAAAAGCCACAAAAACAAAGCAGGAATGGAAAGCGTATCTGGTGCGACGAGCAAATCACACAGTGCAGCTTCGTGCTGGCGATAACTATAGCTTTCGCAGTTGTTCCAGACGCGAAGGAAAGAGTGAAAGCGCTTATCGAAAGTGTTGCAGGGCCCCTTTAAAGTTATGTCGCATGGGTAATCATTGTGATTGTCGTTTACACCTCCGCTTTCCAACACCTTCACCGGGCGGATTGGCGCGCACTTTTTAGAGTAAGGAACTGGCACAGACTTCTCTGTTTGGGGTTACATCATTTGATTGCTCATACGAGTGCTTATTTGGCCATGGGTAATTTCGAGTCAACTAGCTTCTACTCAACAGACACCTCGCATATTTCGCTCGCCTCTAGAAGAGCCAAGTTTTCACGTAACGTCATCTTCGCACCTGAAGTTGGCAGCAGTAGCATGGCGAGAAAACAGTCGAAAAATGCCCTCAGCTTTTCCCGTGTTCATAATAAAGCACCGGTAATATACTTAGTAGGTATTTTGCATAGCCAAAGGTACAGTTATAAACTCTTTTCCTTTCTGCATGGCATCATTTACTGGTAGTAATGAAAGCAGACAAACGTTGTTCGTGGTTGAAGTCGTACGCTACCCTTCTAATCTGCAGCCAGTAGATGTATACCTGGAGCAGTGTAAACAGGCAACTCGTGCAGATACGATTCCACATCCCCATCGCAAGAAAACCAATCACCAAATCGTTTTCGCTTCAGACATTCCTTCACCCGCTATACCTACGGCAGGTGTAGCGTGTAATTAGCAGTTTCAATCTGCCAAGCGAGAGAATTATTTGCTTCTATCAGTGCTTCGACGTGCCTCGAATACCAGCACAGTCTTTGTTCAAGAGGCACCCGTCGCTTTTAAACGTAGGTGACAGGCCGTTGGTTATTTAGCAAACCCGCACGTGGTGATGACGTCTCCCCAGCCCCTTCTAACCGACTCTGAAAATGCACTCAGCATTATTGTCCGCATTCTACACTGCGTCGCTCTGTAGCATTGCCTACAAACCACTTTTTTGCTATATTTATGAAGGAAACGTCCTTTTTTCTACTACGCTTTGGAAATGCATAAACCATCCTGGACCTCCATCTAACCGTTTGTTTGGAAGCCAAGCTAAGCCTGAAGCAAATAAGCACGTGCTTTATGGTGGTTTCCCATAGTGTATTGTGTTGCTAACTCCTAAGCCTGCTTTGATGCATCCTCAAGTGGCCTGATCTGAAACCTCTTGCATCCTTCGTATGAAAAGTCTTACCATGCCAACAGCTCAAGCTTTTCTCACCTTTTTGCAATGGTTCCGCGAACAAACTTTCCCATATTTTCCTATTCCTTCCACCATCCCCAGTTCATTATTCCTTGGTGAGTGCACTCGCACTCGCGAGTGCTGAGCGGGGCTCGCCGCGAATGGCGCTCGCACTCACTCCCGCACGCACTTACCTGGCCGAAACGATAGTGAGGCTCACTGACCAATCACTCGTGAGCGGTGAGGGGGAGGTGCGCGAGTGCACTCATGAGTGATCCTGCCGACCTATGCCACAAGGAGAGCGAGGGCTGACGAGTTCATGACAGAAACAAATAAACCGAAATTCACGTTACAAGTGAATGTCGAGACGCCTCCACCTATGACCTCTCCAGGCGGTCGCACGCACGTCTTGATTCTCTGACTAATAAATCATTGAACTCATACCTGATTTAAACAAATTCAAATTTATGGAAAACCTTGTATTTTGCTTGTATGAGCTGAACTGTAGCCGTATGCATTCACTGTTAACTTCGGACATCAACTTCTCTGTTGCTTGTGATTGATGCTATTAATCACCAGGTGACTATTAACCCGGAGCCCTCCACTACGGCGCGCCTCATCACCTGCGTTGCGTCGGCGCTAAACCCTACAATCAATCAATCAATCAATCAATCAATCAATCAATCAATCAATCAATCAATCAATCAATCAATCAATCAATCAATCAATCAATCAATCAATCAATCAAAACCAGATGACTAGGGCGAATGGTGATGATCGAGTTCCGGCTCATTTCGACATCGAATTACAAAATCACCTCAAATAGGAAAACAAATTTCATAGTTTCGCATTAGATCATTGGCAACTAACCATTAACTAATCGCTAAAGATCCGGATTTGGGTCGGTAGCGCTAAATACCTCAACATGCTCCACCACAACCGTCTTGCAGGCAAGATCATTCAGAACATAACCGCACTCCACCAAAGCGGCGCCGACACTCGTGTCGACTGGTCACAAGGTTATGAGGGGACCTCTTCAAAAGGCAATCGGGCAGCTCATGCAGCCGCGCAGGAGTGTGTGAGCTTACACGGATCCGCTGCTTTATTACCATACACATGTCTGCCTTCGACTCCTCATCTTCGACAGCGGTGCGGATGCATCGCTACAAGACAAGTAGACAAAACTCCGTCTCAACAACTTCACCCAAACCCAACCTAGCTTCTTCACCCCCACCCGAGCTTCCAAGAGCTACCGAGGTATTCATCAACAAGTAGCTACCCAATGTCAGTGACCCAGCCGAATCCCAATACGCAAGTGATATTCGCCTGCCACTGCATCAGGCTGCCCGCAGTATCCAACATCCGGCCAAAGCTCACCTCCGTTCGTTCTGCCCCACATGCCCCGCTCCCCACCACGATCTCACCAATGCCCGTCAACCATCAGTTTTGCGGGCAATCACACCGACTGCTTGCGGGCACAGTCCCGAAACAGCCGACCTTGGCCTGGTGTGAACACGCCTCTTACGATACAGGCCCGAGCCAGGCAAGCTCCAAGGGTGGGGGAAAAGCGCATCGCATTTGAGTGTCTGCGGTGATGCGGAGGGCGTTCATCCACTGCGAACGCCTCGACTAGTGATTGTTACGATTCCTGGCCGTGCTGGTAGGCTTATCTGATGCATTTTGCAGCCGACAGCATGGCAGAAGCGCGGTATACTGACTACTGAGGTATCGACAATGCCGACAATGCCCAGTCAACGATAACGTCGGAGGCCAAGAATGCTGTTTCACAGAACCGAAACTGAAACTGGTTTGAATTCTAATCTTGGAAATCGTCCAATCACGTAGCACCTCGTAAGGACGCCACTGCTTTAGTTTGTGCGGCTGCCGTAAACCGCGCATTGTAGTTTTCTTCTTTCAGGCTTTGTAAAATAAATATCGCGTTATCGACTTGGATAAACGTGAAAAGTGTTTATTTGAGCCAGTCTACGCAATTCAAACAAGACAGGAGCTTGGAAAATTGCACTGCAGTGTTCCTTAAAGTGCCCCATTCTGCGAAAAACTGTCGTGGTTGTAGCTGCTGTTGTCCGATAAAGAAAATTGTCGCCGCTGTAAGTAAAAGAGTTTTACGTAATAAGATGGGACTTGAACCTTGGTCCACAGTACCAGCCCTGTGCACTACCATTGCGCTATCTACCCTTTTTTTTAAAGGGAAGCTTTAGCGTCCTCACTGATGCCGATGTACGCCAATACGCACTACAGGAAAGTCAACTATCTCTGACGATGATGATGAATGATTGTGGATGAAAGTAAAAAAAAAAAAAAAACGCTTCCCGTGGCCGAAATTGAACCTGTGTTCCTCACGTTATGAAGCCGGAGTCCATTGGATTGCTCCATTTTGACATCGTTGAAGCAGTTTGGAAAACTCAGACGACAACCGAAGAATCCCTCACAAAAAGAACGGAGTTGCTCTGCGTGCCGTAAGGCTGTTAGCCACAAGGCGTTAGGCCTCACTTCCCGTTTTGAGGTTTACGACGTTAGGCCTAATGTAACATTTTGGGCTTTAACACCTCAGACCGGCACCTACTCAATAAATGGCTCACTGAAGAGAGAGAGAGAGAGAGAGAGAGAGAGAGAGAGAGAGAGAGAGAGAGAGAGAGAGAGAGAGAGAGAGAGAGAGAGGATAGAATTAATGTAAGAGGCGTCCATTGCGAACTCCACAATAGACGGAGGTGGTTCTATCTTCACGGGAATCCATGTGCTGCTCTCGCTGCTTGGCCTCTGGTGACCAGCCGTAGCTGATCCTACAGGACGGGGCTGGTCAGCAAGACCATCCGTCTTGGTGGGGCGAGGCTCAGGTAAGGGGAGCGGGTACTTCGGACCGAACCTGCACTCTCCTATCATGTGCTTGAGAGTGCCTAATTTTTTACGGATTTGGCAAGCTTCTTCACTCCCAGCAGCAGGTACCGGATAACCCAAACGTTAGGCCTACGGAGTGCACACCCGAGAGTTGCTGCTGGTGTTCTAGAAAAGTGGCGCGTATACCTCCACAGTAGCACCTACTCGCAGTGGGAGACAGGCCAAACAAGGAATACATAACGAGAAAGGTTCGCGTACAGCCATCGTCGTCGTTAGGCTGAGGAGTGCATGATTTTTTTATTGCCAGGCTTGCACTTTAACCGACAAAATACCGTACACAGTTCAACACATGCATGAAGCCGAACTGTGTAAATGTCATCAAC
This sequence comes from Haemaphysalis longicornis, assembly GCA_013339765.2. NCBI lineage: Eukaryota > Metazoa > Arthropoda > Arachnida > Ixodida > Ixodidae > Haemaphysalis > Haemaphysalis longicornis. The sequence continues at coordinate 252,432,100 of CM023449.1, read as the reverse complement.
ACGACCAGGGCACGTGTTGTCATTTTGAAAGGCTTTTAACGCTACCAATGACACGACACTTGAAAGCCATTCCGGCACGCATTCATGCAATTTCTGTGCTTCTGTATACCTTGAAATATATTCACCGTAAAACACTTGCGTCGGCCGAGCGTCCACGTCGCTGTAGACATAAGCAGAGCGTGCATGTCAAATACTCTGGAGATCCAACAACATCATTATGTCCAATGGCATACCATCACCCACTGCCAGGTAACGAATTTTGTGTAGGCTCAAAGGAAGCTCTTTACGCATAGTTCCCCTAACAACATCCCAGAAAGAAACACCTACCAAACAGTGTAGAAAAACATGGCCTACTGTTTATGGTGTTTTACACAGTGAACAGTGTGTATGCCCCACTGAGCAAACAAACCCTTTTCTGTCATATATGTCTTTGTGGTTAAGGTGTTCGTGCGAAGTTTAAAACTGGTGATTCCAGCCCTGGTGGTACTGGCATTTTCTTAACACGGTAAGAACGTTTTGTGCAGATGCTCCAGCGTATAAGGCTCGTTGCATGTGGACAGGGAGGATAACGCTACAAACATCCAAATACAATTTTCTCCGCGAAGCAGCACTGAAATACTCCGTTGCAAACCACACGCTCAAAAAATTCACCGCGTCGGCCACTTCGTTTAAGTAGCCGTGAAGGCACTGAGCTACGTTAAAGACAAATATACGCGAGACAGTACGCACTGGATCCTGGCGAACACGATGAACGTATTATTTGATCTGTACGTAGCGGAGTAGGTACATATACTCCGACTCAAACAACAATCTGTGTAAAAGTTTTAGAAGAGGTCTACAAAACACAAGGAGCCGGAACATTCCGGGATAAAAAACAAGCAATCAGAATATATTCGCTTCTTTCACGTTGAGGGTTACAATAATTATGCCGTAAAATTGAAGTACTTTCTAGCTGTTTGTTTTTTGAACACCAACAGTTCGGTTATATTTCTTATGAATCAGGCGACCCCAGAGCGGATGACGCTTGAACAAACAAAATTAAAGAGCACAATCCTCATGACTTTGCTTCTATATGTCATGCACGAAATGCCCCAAGTTCTGTGACGATGCTGAGCAGTCGCAAACACCACACAGCTGATATTTCAAGAGCTAATCTATGAATGCCACAACTACCGAGGCTAAAAATGTGTCAATTTGCATCTATATAATACAAAACAATTTGGACGATCGCTGACAATGTGCGTTAAACAAGAATGAGCATTCTTTGCCGTGTTACACGCACATTGTCGCAAACTGCAGCACTGCACCGGTTAGAAGACAAATAACACAGTACCAAGTCACGCATTGATAGCAAAGCTACGCTAAAACATGTGGCACTTAACGCCAGGGTTCATAGCCGAGTCCGCAGCGCATTCGAAGGCTAGTTGGAAGGAATCGCTGTTTTTGACTGCCTCGTTACAAATGGCTTCGGCTAGCAGGCTGCCCTTGGACGCGGTGGGTGCGCACAGTAGGTAGCACATGACGGCGAAGAAAGTCTGCAGCCTGTTGAACGTTCTAAGTCGCAAGTGGTCGCTCCTCGGCAGAGCTTGGAGCGCTGACAGGGCAACCTGCGCGGACGCAACTGGGAGGGACAAGTCCAAATTGTTGTAAAGCGATTCGGCCGTATCATTGAAGCAGTGCAGTCTCCGTGCGATCTCTTTGCGGAACGTCGAGTTAGCGGGCAGCCTGACCAGGGAGGTCTGCATCATACCCGTGGCGAGCAGGGTTCCGAGAGCACCGAACTTGGCCGAGTCGGTCAGCTGCCGCTCGTAGACCGGGAGCATTGAGAACAGGGGCGGAATGGACAGGTTCTCGCTGCGGTCGTCGAACAGGCTGTATCGCTCGTTCACCGAGAGGTCGTGGATGTACGTCGTGGGCACACTGTCCCTAAGGGTGTTATTCATCTCCCTCATCGCGCCCACGATGTCCATCCAGTTGCTGAGCAGGCGACGACTGGTTGGTCAGGTCGGACTTGGCAAGCGCTTCCTTCACGGCTCGCTAACGTCTTCAATGAAAGTCCACTTGGAAGTGGGACATTCCGGAGAGGAGGCAAGGGGCTAAGACTGCTCCGCGCGCCCCTTATCACCACGTTCTGGGTAAAGCCTTGCGACAGAGCTGCTGCCATGGATGTCACGTCGTCGCCGGCATCAATTCTGGATGGCACGAAGGACTCAAATGCGAGTCTTCCCACGATGCTTTCGACTAGTTCTAAGCAGTCAGCTCTTCGGTCGCCTGAATCGGTCCCGCGCCTAGGTAGCGTTGCAGCGAAGTTGTACAAACTTTCCGCCATTGCTTTGTCCATGTACCGCCTCATTTGCTGCACTACGTACCAGCCGAAATAGTGAATGGGAGGTAGGGCTCACTCATGCGCTTACTAACTTGTCGAGCTTGCTTAGATGTTTGAGTTGGTGATTACGACTTGCGCGTTTTTCGAAAGGCCCAGCTGCTCCGTTACGACAGCCAACATTGTCACTGTAATGTTACTACCACGGGTAGAGCCTTGACGCCCTCCATCAGAACGGTGTTGCCAAATAGCTCTTCGTCTGCCAGGCTATCAAGAATCAAACTTTCTGTTTTCAAAAACTCTCCGTACTTCAACTCCCGTCCACCGAGGATCCCATTGTCGGCGTACAGGTGCTTGGTTTCTTCAAAAAAGCGTTCGTACACGCCATTTCGCAACAGCTGGTCACGAGTCTTTTCCCAATCCCCCAGAAACCGTTGGTCCGGTGCTATTTCAAGCATACCGCCGGCGTCTTTTCTGGCCATTCTCCGAATACGAAGCAGAGCTGTAACCTGAAAATCGCGGTACACTTGGGCCGCGGTCAGGACAAGGTTCGACGATGGTAAGACCTTCGGCCAAGCCAGCCCAACGCGTTCAAGATGAGCGCGAAACGCGGGCAGCGCGTCGGCACCGCCGACAACCACCGCTGCGCAGGACTGGTAAAAGGCGGCGACCATCTGCGCCGCCGTCTGCACGCGCGCAGGCACTTGGATGGCGGACAGCCCAGTGTGGACCTCGCGAATAAAGTCGCCTAAATGGTTCTGGTAGACGGACACGTTTTGCGCCCGTGCCCAGCCCCCGCAGATATGCTCGTAAAAATTGTCGCACGCTTCCGTGCCGCTGTACAAGCTTCCTGCGAGGGAGGGCGTCGGAGGGCCTCGCATGGAGCCGTCGTGCAGATTAGGTCGGGCCTTATCCGGGGGCAGCAGGAAATTCACCATTACTGTTCAGAAGCACACAGAAGAGCAGAACTGTCAATGCGACAGCCATGTACCCAAGCATGTTCTCCTTGCCCGCCCTGCTACAGTGGAACGGGGGTTGAGTTGGCGCGTTGCTTCGCGTACGCTGACTGATCGACAGGTCTCTGGTTGACAAGTCTGGTGTCCGGGCGACGTTTAGAGTCGGTTCGGGCCGCACCGTGGTAGTGTCGTGACGGTCCGCCCAGCAAACTCAGAGAAGACCCGGACGGCGTGGTGGCATTTCCCTTCGCTAGTGTTTCGCTCTGGCGCATTGCCATAGACATGGAGGAAACCTTGGGCCCCTTGCTCGTCCTAATTGAGGTTACGAAGCCAGCCTGCGTGTTTGACACCTTAAGCGTACCGAAGGGAGGGCTCAGGGGTGATGAGCCTCCGAGGAGTCCATCATCAAGCACCATTTCGGGGAACTCCGTGCCGCCTGGAGCTGAGAATGGTGCACACGGAACTGAACGGCGTGGCTGCATTGTCGGTGATTTGTGTCTGCGGCCATGGTACGGGAACTGTGGGCTTTGTTCGAGCAACGCCCAAAGCGAGGAAGTGGTTCTCTCGGGGGTGGCCCTCGCGCTATGATGACCCCACGCGTCTGGCGTTTCATTTGCTGAAAGCGAAGGTGGGCCTGCTGGCACCATAGGTGACGGGTGAAAGATCGGGGTGGCGGTGACAGAAGTGCGTGAGTTGTGCTCGCCTCATTTCCGGTACCTTCCCCCGCCACAGCTGGCCTCTGGTTTCTTGGGGATGGAGGTGGGCTTGCCACCGGCAGCTGGAAATGTGCGGGTGGTAGAAAGGTGCAGTCGGCGAATGTGGCGCGCTGCTTGGAGTGAACTCGGTGTCATCCATCGTATTAGGTCCAATAACTTTAAGTGTTTTTCCTCGCACTTTGGGGAGAGATATCACTCGGTGACATACGGACAATGGTGACATATAAGTAGATAGCGACGATGGTGACAATGTTCCTTCACTGGTACTATTTCTTCCGCCGAACATTGTCCCCGCACCTGGCCCACTTGGTTTGCCAAGGGCGAACATGGGCTAGACATCGGCGTCAGAAGACCTGAAGCCGACTCGAACTGTAGAGTCGCGGAGCTTGCAGAAAAACCAGTGGATTGCTCTGCCTGCTTTGTTGACATTCCGTTGCAGGGCGCCCGTCGCTTGTGTCACCGGCTTCGGCGACTTAGACTTACGCCCCCCGTGGTCTTGGTAGTGGGCAGGGTCGTTGTGAGAGGAATTGTCCATCTGTAAGACAAATAAATGCGTTCAGCGCGGAAAGCATCTTGCCACAGTGAACGCAATGGTTCACAGCAGTTACGCAGTGTGCCAGTCGCATTAGTTGTGCTAGGTGCACGGAAGGCGCATTCGATGAAGCGCGGAGGAGGAGGAGGAGGAGAAAACTTTATTCTAGCAAGTGACCAGAGAGGCGCGGTGGCCATCGGCAAGGCTGGTGGCGTCTTCGGTGACTCTTTTTACCAGGGCTTCTTGTGTAGCCCAGTCGGAGCTACCCAACACCTCCCTCCACTGCTCGCTGCTGGTGATTAGAGGGAAGGGGTCTTGGGGATACTGCCATATGGAATAACTTAGTGAGGCGTGCTCCCCACACAGGGGGCATGCTGACGAAGGGAATTCTGTCGGATGGATGTGGTGGAAGCGAGCTCTGCTTGGGAAGGCGTCCGTTTGCAAGAGCCGCCAAATACGCGCCTGGCTTGTCGTAACGGATGTATGAGGCGAGGAAATTGTCGACGTGAGAGGCGGTAGTGCTCTGTTATGTCATTAACTGTGATCAGTCGGTCTCTGGCGGAGCGCCGCCAGTGAAGCGCGGAGACCTGTGTACTTGGTACACTCTAAACGCCGTAACCTTTATGTCTACCTATAAACGCTTTTAACTTTTATATCAACGGTTACAAACCAATTCAATAAACGTTACAAGCCTTTTTACCTTGAGCAACGATTACGACCAAAGGTCTTGTTGAACGTAGAGGTTACTTTGTGGCGCTAAGGTTGTAACCACTAATTTGTAACCTCTAAACCGAACTTGTAACCTTTCCGCACCCGGTTCCGCAGGAGCTTGACCACGTGATCAATCACGTGACCTCAGTCTCGTCGGGAAGCCGCGGGTCGCCGCGCGTTGTGTGCTGCACGATTCTTGCCACGCTCGGCCATGTTGTAACCAAGTGGTTGTAACGCCTCGAGCTTCGCGATCGCTGCGCCGCCTGCCGCCGTTTCTCCGCGGCGTTGACTGGATTTGCGCTGCGTGGCTGATAAGGGCTCGTGCAGTGTTTTGGTTCTGTTTCGCTTCTTTTCGCCTTTCCGCGCCCTAAAAAAACTTGTTATGGTGACGTCTATAGGCAAGGAGTACGTTTAGGTCACTTAAAAAGCAGCTGCGTCATCGTAGAGTACGCGATCGCCTGCAAGAGCTACCCTGGGACGCGGTTCTGCGCGCTTCGTCGCCGCTCTTCCGGGCGTCGGCGACGGCAGCAACATATCACCCATGTCACCTCCAAAACACCAGGCACAAATAAATTCTACTGTCGCCTCGTTTAGACCTGATACTGGCACAACGAGAGGTTGGCTTCATTTTGCAGCTTGAACAACGAACACGGCTTCGTTTCGAATATGTACGTCGCAGAAAAATGTGTTTGGGGGTGTGATTACCCAATCCCGGACAATAACTAATGCCTTTTATAAGAATATAAACCATGCGAAAATGTTAAGTAAATTCCAAGCCTGTGCGTCGTTAAATATTTGCCCGCACACGCCATATAGCAAGAACCAAGGCAAGTTAATGAAACCACGGGGAAAAAATGCTGTGCGAGTGCGGTATTAAGAAACATAATAGATCTAAACCTGGCGCTTATACAGACCGAATCAGAGTGACTGTTTCACATAAACATGGATTTCAAACGCCCGCAAACGGTAAATCTCAGTCGTGAACGCGCCGGAAAAGCAGCGGCGGCACTGGGGAGCGGGACGCGGACTCCCGCGGCTGCTTTCGAAACGGGCCGCTAGGGGGATTTCAGTGGCGCCCCTACAAGCCGCGCTCGAGGTGTTATACGCCTCGAGTTACGCGATCGCTGCGCCGCCTGCCGCCGCTTCTCCGCGGCGCTTACGGGAGCAGCTGATAGGGGCTCATGCAGTGTTTTGATTCTCTTTCGCTTCTTTTTGCCTTTTCGCACCCAAAACAACTTGTTCTGGTGATGTCTGTAAGCAAATAGTACGATAAGGGCACTTGAAAAAAAATTACGCCCACCTCCCCTCGCGGGAACCGTGGTGTGATGCGACGCTGAGGGGGGTTCAAGCGCAAGCGGAGAGCAACCGTCAACCGAAAGGCCGCCGGAGAGCGGCACACCGGTTATATGCGCAGCGCGCCCGAAGGAGAGGAGACCGCGGAGAGAGAGAGTGCCGCGGCTATGACGCAACACAATACACTTTAATCCAATCCAATCCAAGTCAAGCCAAGCCAAGCCAATGCCCCTCGCGACAGAGTGTTCGCTATCGGAGAGGAGAGGGGGAGAGTGGCTGCGGACAACAACAACGGACGCACGCGGACAATAACAGCGGACGCACGCGGACAACAACAACGGACGCACGCAGGAAGGACAGGGCCGCCGACAAGAGATGCTCTCAGCGTCGCATCTAAAAAACAGCTGCGTCTCGGTAAAGTGCTCGAACGCCAGCTATCCGAAGACGCGGTTCTGCGCACTTCTAGGCCGCTCTTATGGGCGTCGGCGACGGAAGCAGCATATCACCACTGTCACCTCCGAATACGTCAGGCACAAGTGAATTCTATTGCCGTCTCATAATTAGACCTGATACTGCGTTTGGTTTCGTTTTTCAGGGGGGGGGGGCAACGAATGCGGCTTTGTTTCGATTATATACGTCGTATATAGAAAAATATGTTTTGGGAGTGTGATTACCGAATACCTGACAAAACTGGTGCATGTTATGGGAATATAAGTAACGCGAAAATGTTAAGTACATTCCAAGGCTGTGGCAAGTTAAATATGTGCCCACTCACGCCTGCCGGCGTGAGTGGGCAGGCGTGAAAATGACGGGAAAATGAATGGGAAAATGGGAAAATGAATGAATGAGAAACCACGGGAAAATGAATGGTCTTCCAAGTCCGGAAGAAACAGAACTGCTCGTATGGGAATGAAAAAACCCAGTGCAGCTTCGGAAATGCTAAAGACGTTTGTCGTAACTTAAGAAAAGTAGGACTCACCGTACCAATTAGATGCTAAATGTACTGATTTCGCAAGAAAAGGGGGGAGGGGGACGTTTAACTATATTTGCGTACAAACGTGTAGCGAAATCAAGAAATGAACGTTTTCGTAATCACATACACAAGCTGCGGGTTCACTTTCATTTTGTTTTGCGACTTCAACAAACCGCTGATCACTTGAGGGGATGCATTTTTTGAAGTATACCAAGTAAGTATAAATTAAGTTCAAAAGCGAGAAACGGTGTCGTTGGCAAGAGTGCGGTATCTGATAAGGCCCTCTGATTTCAGTTTGTTCCAGATTCTGCAGTCTATACCTGAGTCATATGACGATGTTTCGAATAAGCGTTTAGTCGCGAACGCGGATTACTCTATAAGCCTTTCTCCGCGCTGCTCGCTGAAGATATGTGAAGCACACCGATTGCGAGGGCTGACCTCGCGACAAGACGACCCAGCATTAATTTTTTGTCGTGTGCTGATTCCCGCGTAGGATGTTGCATTATCCATCATACTTATTTCGTAGAATGTTCGTAAATTTATGCCACATTGGCTTGTCCAGGGTATACTGATCAATATCTGAGATATGAAGCGTGTCCGGTATGCGTGCTCCGCTAGATTATGTAAGCACACAAAACCGATTTACATCGCAGTGTATAACCGTAGCATGGCCATCTAAAGAAACGCTGCTTACGGGGATACTGCTAGTAAATTTCGCAACAGTGGAATTGCAATAAGCTCCACACATATGCTGGTTTCGCGACGTCGGCCTGGGACACACGCCTGGCGCTCATACGGACCGATTGTACCGCACTAAGATCGCGTCAGAAACATTTACACTCTCGTAAATGCACCACATTTGCGCACAGAGAGACTGCTCTACATAAATATGTATTTACAACGCATACAAACGGTAAATATCAGTCGTGAACGTGCCGCAAAAGCAACGGCGACAGTGGTGAGCGGCCGGAAACTCCCGCGACTACTTTCGAAACGGGCCGCTAGGTGGATTTCAGTGGCGCCCCTACAAGCAGCGCTGGAGGCGTATACGCGACAAAAAACGGTTTTTAGTCCCTTTAACGGATGAGTGCGTTTTGAAGGTTTTTCCACCGCATGCCTAGTCGCCGAGAATTCACTTAGCCGTGTTGTCATAACGATCCACGGCGAGCCAAACCATATGAGCTAGAGAGAGAGACCTTCCATTCTTTTGCCACCTTAGCCTTGCCTCGAAGGCAGGTGCCGGTGATTCGTTCACCGTCGCCATCCGAGTTGTTCAGTATCTGGTCCTGATCACCATACGTGCCCATCGTGCCCTCTGCTACATCCCACCCTTTCGCACACTAGCCACATTCTACGCTGCGTTTTGTTTGCAGCCGCGCAGAAGCCCGCTCACCGAACCATGAATTGGAACCCATGGCAAAGGCATACTCACGTTGTTGAAAAGCAGCACACGTAGCGCGCGGACCCTGCAGGCCTAAATTCTGTACGCCAGCAGGGAAGCGTGCGCGTCGGCTCGGATTCAAATCTTCTTCTGCACGCGAACGGGCTTCAACGCCCCCTGGAGAAGAAAGAAGGCATGAGTCTGCCTTATGTCTGCTGGAGAAATGGTTGACAGTAAATGCTGGTCCTGTTTCCCCCTCTCTTGTCTGTAATTTCAAGTCGCTCTTTATTTTTACTTATTCTCTTTTTTGTTTTGCCCTTTAACCAATAAAACAAACGGAGCGTGGACGAAACTCCTAAACCATAAGAAAACTCCGCAGCTGCTCCCCTTACCCCCTTTTACCACTTCCTACAACGTAGAGCGCCAAGGTGGCACCACAAAAAAAAAAAAACCCCTACGGAGATTGGCCAAAATAGCGAAATAGGTGACCGGCAAAAAACGCAAAGGCCCACGGGTTCGTCGTCTGCCCCCGCCACTTCCGTTTCGAAAGCTGTTTTGCCCCCGATTACGCCGGCGGCTTTTAGGCGCGTGTGTGCGGGTTATTTGTCACAGGGTGCTTACCTTTTAGAGGAACCCTTAGTAAGATCAGTCGTCGTTATTTAGTGAATGTGCCATGCATGAGCGTTTCTTGTTGTTGTTCAGTGGAAAGAGGTTAACAAGCATACACACACGTGGAAGCCGTCGGCGTACGGGAGGCCGGCAGAGCTCTCGAACCGGAAGCGGCGGAGCTCCGCGGGAGAAAACAATGTACCCATGAGACTTTGCCTATAGGCGACAAACCTGTAGGTGACGTACAGGCGACACCTACAGGTCAACTATACGGTCCCCTGTAGGCGACAAATTCACCCAAGGGCGACAAAGATGCGGGTGCGCGAAATAACGAAGACAAGGACTAGGCAAGGAGCAGAAACGAAAAGAAGTTTAGAAAACCAGCAGAAACAAAATCTAGAGGAGAAAATGTATAGCCAAGCCTGTGGTAATAACTTGCTTCAACGGCCTGTCGAGAAAGCAAATGAAAGTGTATGTCTGCTTCTCTATAGCTGCAGACGCACAAGGAACGCGACTGTACAACGCTTCCCTATATATTTGATTTGATTAGGCTTCTTTTGTCCAGTGACTGAAGCCCACGTGGAAAAGTGACCGATTCTCTTAAGGACTAAAATGCCAAACTATATTGGGACTATAAAAGGGGGACAGAAATCACTGGTAAATTGTTTGTAATTTACGACTGAGCATACTTCCTAGCCAATTACCTGAATGAAATTTGGAAGGACCCGCGCTTCATCCTAGCGGAAAATTGTAGAGCTGCCTCTTTCCCGCCCGCATCGTAGGCATCTTACTGTTTGTGTAACGCGCCAACCCAATCCACTGTGCCAGAGACGACACCGGACCGGTCGCATTGGGCTGTTTGGCGGCCGCGTTGAATCTCACGCCAACATAACGGACGTGTCATCAGTAAGGGTATGAAACCTATATCTGCACGTGCCCGCCCTCCTCTGCCAACCCGCGCACGCATAAACAGGCAACCGGTCATGAGCGGGTGCTTAGAAGTGAAAGATACTGTCGAACATGTCTCTCTGAAAGCCCTTTAAGCTGAACGAGTCATTGGCCCACGTCGGCGCTCCAAGCGGACCATTTGCTGTTCATCCGGGAGGGATTCGCAGCTACACGACCCGCTGGAACTTGAGGCGGCAACGGCGGCGGCAGCGGCTTTCGTGGTTTTCGCGCCCATTCACCGTTTTGTTCTGGCTGACGCTTCTTAAGCTTCCGCACTTCTTCCTCCAAGCGAGCGACACGCGTCTGTCCCATAGCGAGTTAACACCCCGAGGGCTTCGACCTCTATAGACGGTATTCGTTGAAAAGTTTAGCGGTCAATTTCTTCGCTTGGCAACACTTGAAACGGCCACAGACATGGCCGATGCGCTACGGACACGGCGCAGCCTGGGCCACTGCGGCCGCACGCCGAAGAAAAAAAAAAAAGACACCGGCGACGTCACCTGCTCCTTTCCAATCCGATTCTAAACTGTGGCGTCACCAGATATGTTATTAATCGCACTCACAGTGAACTCGACGCAATACTTTGTGTACGGCGAAGAATTCGTAACGTGAAACACAGTCATGTGTTTCACAGTCGTGCTTAGCACGGAGAAGTGCCGCCATCCCGTGGAGCCCGACGTAACGAGTGACGGCGCACCACGGCCGGACTGGAGCAGCGGCGAGCGCGCACTGCGCTCGCCGCTGCTCCAGTCCGGCCGTGGGCGCACTCACACAGTTGCATGTAGAGTTCCTGCACTGACGTCACTGTAGCGGCCATCTTGGAGCACCGCTTGCACGGTGGAAGGCCGTGAACTTATCTCCCCCTCCGATTCTTTCCTCCATGACCCCGCCCTTTATACCCAACCCATGCACGCCTAAACCGGCAACCTAATTAGGCGTGAAATACACTGCCGAATGGAGATAAAAAGACATTGTTTGCGACTAGACTAACTATGACCAGCTGCTCAACGGGGGCCGCCGATGCGACAATGTTGCTCGGAACAGCTTTCAAGCGATGAATAATGGGCTCACGACGGCGTTTCAACGAAGCAAGCTGCTTTCAACCGGAAGTGGGCTAGGGGGAATTTGAAGCGGCAACGGCCGCGGCTACGTTCTCGGCGGCGGCGGTGGCGGCGGCTTTCGGGCGTCTTTACACCCATTCGCGCTGGTGTTGATTCTCCGCAATCATCTGATAACGGCGCTACGGCCGCTGTAAGCCGGCTGCGCAATTTGTGAAAGAGGCATCGGTGGTGGCTAGGAGAATAACCGTCGTGATAGACCCAACCACACGCAGCGTATTCTCGGCGTCGCGCGAGCGTCAGCATCGTTCGGCGTCGACGAGCGTCAGCGCGCGCGCCAAAATGCATGGCGACGCGGGCTGACGCTCGGGCCCTCGGGCGACGCCGATATTAAGCTCGCCAGATATCAGCGCGAGCGGCGGAAGCGGCGCTGGTGCCAGTTTCCGCTTGTGCCAGTCCGACTCGCTGTTTTAATGGTGGCCGGCATGCCGAACATCGACGCTGGGGCATTAATAACTGCAGTCGCAGCCCGCCCCGCTCTATGGCAGGCTAAACACAAAGATAACAAGAACAAACCCCGCAAACAGACGTTGTGGGATGAAGTGGCAGCAGCCGTGGCGCCTGGTGTTGCGGACGGAGGTAAGGCACTTGTCACCTGCGCTGCAGCCTGTGCGCATAGTTATTGTATCAAGTCGTCACTGTTTTCGTGTGTTTGTGCCGCAGAAACCGTGCAGAAAAAATGGAAGTCCCTGCGCGACAAATACCGGCGACTGTTCAATCTCGTGCTGGACGCGCCGGTCCCATGCGGTTACTCGCCCTCTCCTGCGGCCCGCGCGTTGACGCCGAACGACGCTGACGTTCGAGCGACGCCGAAAATACGCTGCATGTGGTTGGGCCGTTGTGAAGGACGGGTCGGCGGTGGCGAGGGGGAGCCCCAGAGCGGTGTCGAGTAAATAGACTTCATCGGAATGACAACTAGGGGGGAGGTGAGACATGTATACGTGCTTTGCAGTAAAATGTGCTTATTTTAAGCGTACAGTTATCATGCTACCGTCACAGGAGATGACTGACCCCGACGAGAATGTCGAGCAGAGACCTTACATCAGGTGAAATTTCTGCGGGGAAAACGGTATGTCAACATTTGCTTTTGGCGGTGAGCGCGACCACGGGCGGCGCTGCTAAGCGTGTTTCCGTGACGTCGGCTTAGGGATTCTCGCATTTGTTGTCTGCTGCACACGGGCTCGCCCTCCCTCGGTTGATGTCTGATGCTTGCCCGCACAAGATTTTGCATGTGTGTAACTTTTTATCGTAATAATAAACTTAAAATCGCACACACAAGCTCAAGGCGTGAGTTAAAGTATCATTTTGGATACTGCTACGGAAAAAAATACTGCCGGCGCCGCCCCATTTCTTGCGAAGCCGGTCCTGTGCGGCGCGCGAAGAGTCGGAGCTACGCGTCAGCTTCGGTATTAGGCAATCTTTTTAACAAAGGGAACAGCCAGCTGCTAGTAACCGACAACAGCGAAAATACAAGGCCAAAACGAATTCGAAGCCTTCGGGGCTGTTGGCTTTGGCACAATAAAGCATTACGTACGATTCCCGGTAATCATATGTAAGGTAATACAGTTTTTGCAACTTTGCCGAACGCTCGAAAGTATGCTATCACATCACTTTACGTTGTCATGGCATGAAAGTATGCCGACATGCACTACGGCGCGCAAAAAATGTGAGTTCCAAATAACCTACTGTGTGTACAGGCCGTGTTGTTTTATATCAGGCCTCTAACCAGTATGGAGGTTTATTGAGAAAAGCGAGTCACGTCTACGGTAAAATACACTGTTTGTTCAGACCTGGGCGGAAATTGCGGTAAATTTCCCACAACCATATCTTCCCAATCTTCAGATATGCGTTACAGGAAAACTGCACTCAAGGGGAGGAGGAGGAGGAGGAGGAGGAGGTGGAGGAGAAAACTTTATTTAACAGTAAAATCGAGCTGCTTAGTGGCCGGATCCTGAGTCCAGGACGAGAGAGTTCGAGTTATTTTCTTTAATTCATAGAACGCCATCCCCAGTAGACCAGAATTTGTTCTTTACGACTGGAAGGGTTGGAAAATAATAAAGAGCTGCTTGGAAATATTCACCAGTTTCGGTTTTTGTAATATATGCATTTATACTATTAATTGCGTTCGTTAGCGAGTATATCAAGCCTTCAACACTCTAATCACGTCATAATTGTTCGGGTTGTCAGTTCGTTGTGATAACGATGTTTGCTATAGAAATTCGGAGCGCGAAAGCCGCCTTCGAGTAATTGTCTGGGGCGCGATCGCGGTGGCATAGCACAAACCTTCTCATTGTATTTGCATGTGAATAAACAACGCACGCTGCTGATATCCACCTTCTTGCTCGCACCCATAACGAAAGCCGATTGGTGAAGAATGTAGTATGCTTTACAGCCTGAAGAAAATGTCCACAAGAACTTTGTGAGCCTTCCAAATATCCGTAAACCTCCTAATAAGACGTTTGTGACGGTGCAGAAAAAAATTAATGCGTTGGGCACAGTAAAAAAAAAAAAAAAAACATTCATCTGATACAAGTCAACAACAACGAAAGAAATAGAAGACAGCCGCTTTATTTTACACCTTGAGGATGTTCAAGGCGGAAAATAAAGCGGCTGTCTTCTATTTTTTTTCGAATTGTTAGCTTAGCCCAGTTTGGCGTTGCCAGTGGCCTGGCGAGCGTGATTTAGTGGGCGTCTACCTGCCTCCCTACTCCCACTCTTCCCCCACCAGCGACCTCCGGTCCTACCCTTCCTAATAAAATAATTTATCATCATCATTTTCCGCCTTGCGATGCGCGTGTAAGGGCCCGCTGCTTGGGCGTAACATTAGACTGTTCAATCTTCATAAGAGCATCTCAAAAATACTTTAGGAGAGCCTACGCGTTTGGATAATTATCGAGGGCCTCTGAGCGCTGAACCTCTGCAAATAAGCGAGAAAGGACGAGTTACACACACGATCATCTGACCGATGCTCTGAAGAAAGTTTTTGCTCTTTCTCCTCGTGTGTTGCAAACTTGTGCGAGATACAGCTTGAAATTATCTGTAGTTATCAGAAGCTGTAAAAATAACTTAATCACTGGAAATCCCCTTTTTGATGCACTAAACATCAAAACGGGCGATTTCTAGCACAGGCACTGTTGCCCCTCACAAGCGGAGTGTAGGAGACAGCGGCGCGAGTCTCTAAGCCGACGTCAGAGCCAGGGGGTGCCACTCAAACATTTTAGGCTGTCCTCAGCCTAAATTTAGAGCCATAATTCTCCATAAATTTAGAGCCCTTCTCCGTCTGTGAAAAGGAAAGTCCAGCGGATACGGCACTATGGTTGGGTTAGCAATGCTATGTTGGGGTTTAGCTATATCGGGAATTTGCTATATCGCAATTTAAGGACAGTAGATATGTCTACGCCACAGGCTTGGTGTCTCTACACACACATTGTCTCTACACACACGATTGGTGGGTAGAGACAATGTCGTTCTATTACAGCGCGGCTATGCCAATCACAGCGCAGGAGAGCTAGTGCGCCGCACAGGTGGCCGCCGAAGAACACGCGGCCGCCGGTGGGACGCGCACGCACGACTCAGGAGTAAGGTGGCTGCGGTAGTACACTGTAGCGGCGGCGAAGAAAGATAAACAGGGAGGTGCAACCATATACTCTTTCCGTAGATGGCCACGTTTGACTGTTGAACACACGATGCGGGAAAGCCAGCTTACACCGATACTCTTAAAGGCGGCTCCACCTCTAAACACAGATGCATTGCTGGAAAGACATTTTACAAGGGCAATATATAAGCCGTCTTGTCAAACTACGAAGGACTTGAGGCCTTTTTTTTTTCTTACAATTTTTGCCTATCATGAACACACCCCGCTGAGTAAATTGTTGCCGCCGGCGCGAGGCCCTGAAACCCTTAAAACGTTCCTACGTACGAAGAGTGGACGAACACGGTATCAACCCATAAGCCACAATTTCCCCCGCGACACCCTCCTTAGCTTGTACAACTTTGCCCGGGCTACCCGCTTACTTCTCTCCCCTTTCTCAACTTGCAAGAGAATGGAATGCTTACGCGCTTTTTTATGTGTCATTGGTTGTGGGAAGTGATAAACTGTGCTGTGCTGAAAATGGATATCTTTGCGTCTCCTAATTAAATTTGATTTGACTGGACGACTTTCTCGACTCATTGCGACTTTTTTTTTAGCCACTTCTGTTTTTGAGGAGCTGGCAACAGCGAGAAGGAAGCCGCGCGTAACGCGCATGCGCCGTGCTCACTCGCTGCTGCTCGCGCCGTTAGACAGGCGAGCAGCACGTGTGAGACTGGTCGCCTGATTCGCAGTTGTGTGCGTCTTATTGGGTTGTGTCTGTTTCTAGACGGTAACGGTACCTTCTCTACATAGTGATTTCGTGGCAGTACCAGGATCTGTTATCGAAGTTTTAAATTATGTCTAGGCGTTTTAATGCTGACCTCGAAGGATGTCGAGTATTGCTGCGGATGAGCACAGGCGATGTCAAAGGCACGGTTATCGGAGTTCCTGAAAATAGCTCCCGACTTTCATTGATCAAAGGTGAGTTCGTCCGAATCTCACTTACGTATTGCCACCCGTTTCGTATATTTATACCTTTGTTACACGCTGTAGTTTACGTTTGGCGCGATAACGATGAGCGATAATGCTGGAGTCCCGTTATGACCAGAGCGCGGCGTTTCAATAAGACGCGGTTTTCTCCGTGCTATAGGAAAAGAGCCCGACGAAAGATTTTACGTAGCCGTCCGTTGAATCGATAGTTCTCCACGATAAGCGCGGTGTTCCAGCTTTCAGTGCGCGGTTTTCCTCGCGCTTTATGATCGCTTTACCTAGCACATACATTGTCAGCGGTAGTGCAGAATCGATAAACGCTTTAGGCCAATATGTGTGAATGTTATAAACAATTCACATCGAATTACTGCGGAACTGCTGTTTTGTTTCCTCTTTCAGTCGTCATCGTCGATTCCGGGACGCCTATTGCTGGCACATTCCACTTCTATGACCGCGACATTGCGTCATGTGAGTGACAGTACATCCTACGAGCGTGATCGGGAAGTCATTTGCTGTTTGTTCGCATGGCGGGCCAGTGTTTTGTGCGATTACTTGCGTCATCTCACCTTTCAGGTGTGGTTCTAGACAATACGCATCGCAAGAAGCAAGTGATCGGCCAAGAGTAAGCTCAACTTCTAAAGCATTCGTAGTTTAAAATTACGTATAAAACAAAGCTCTGCCAGAGCAACGGCAACGCATGTGCGGGGCGCGCTTGCCTTGTTCTCTAGCTCTTACACGTGATGTTAATTGTTTAATGCAGTCCTTTTGTGAGAAAGCGCCGACTTCGACCGGTTTCGGGGAATTAGGAACTATAACCACGTGTTGAAGCCATTTCGAGAAGCCACCCGTATTTTCCTAATCCACTTGCGCAAAGGTTGCGCAGCCGAGGGAGGGCGCGACGCGGGTGTGCGGCGGCCCGATGCTAGGCCTATCGTCACGCTTTGCTGTCTAACATTATCTAAAGGTACCATGAGCCCCACTTACAATAACTTTGACGTTGCTGGTGTTGAGGTTACGTAATGCTGAACCTAAACATAGGATGTTAGGCCTAACGCCATTAGGCTCAACGTTAAGGTTACGTAATGCTGAACCTAAACATCGGGTGTTAGGCCTAATGTCAGCCTTTTAAGCCTAGTGTTGTGAACCTGTACCCATTGGAAAAAGTACAGAGGTCAAAAGTGTTAACAACCACGCGCGAAAGCATGGCCTACAGTACTTGCAGCACAGCCTGCTGATAGCCACCTGTGTGACCGGCGAGATTAGTGGACGGCGCTGTGGCACCTCGGCATTTGAAAGATATTGTGCATGCTTCCGCGTTTTAGGGGCAAAGTTCGACATAAGCAGCCCCTCCCCATGACAGCAGCAAAAAACTGTTTTAAGAATTATTTTCGGCTAATAACCAGTGAAGCCTTGATCTCGCATTTGGCATTGTTCCTTGACAAAGATGTCCATTATCAGTACCGTGATGTTATAGCATGCATGCGCAAGCATGTGAAGTGGCGAGGACTCGCGTGTGGCCCAAAGCTTTGCTCGTCGTTTTTAGGGGGGTAATCCCCACCAGTGTTATTCACGTGTTGCCTTTATTTTCACACCTGAAAACACGACTAAAGAAGCTATTTCACTAGTAGTTCCGGTAGCTATCAACAGGCTGCGCTGCATGTGTCAATGGCCACATGTTCCCGCGTTAACCCTTTTGACCTCTGTACTCGTTCTACTTCATGCTGCATGCAACGGTTGACATCGTAAGATCTCAAAACATAACGGTAGGCGTTAGGCCTAAGTTTTGATGCATACCCAACACTTGCTGCTGCTTTTCTAAAAGTATTAGATAATTACAGAGTAGCGCATGCCCACAATTGCGTGTGGGACAATGCATGACTTCAAAGTGAAACAATAGGCTTATAAGTTCTCCTGCAAGCGTGGCAGTTGCTGCTGTAAGTCTAGGCAAGGTGGTGCATTCCCACAGGCTAGGACTAGCCCCTTATGTATAGTACAGTTGTTTAAGAGGGAATGTGTGCTGCCTTTCTAGAATATTCTGTGGTGGGTGCGCCTAAACAGTCTGTCAGTCGTAAAGCGAAGCTTGAATGTCCTCACTCATGCCGTTGTATGCCAAAACGCCCTGCAGGAAAGCCAACTTTCTCTGACGATGATGATGAATGGTTGTGGGCGAAGTGAAAGAAAAATTGAACCTGTGTCCCGCGTGTTATGAAGCTGGCGTCTATCCGATTGCTCCATTTTGACATGGTCGAAGTGAACGACAAGCAGCGGGTACCGATTCGCGCCATACACCCCAAACCCAAACGTTCGGCCTACGGAGTGCACACCGGAGAGTTGCTGTGGGTGTTCTAGAAGAGAGGTGCGTGCCTCCAGAGGAGCACATACTTGCAGTTTGGGATTGGCTAACCAAAGAATTCATCACGAGAAAGTTTCGCATTCAACCATTTTCATCGCTTGATGGAAGGCTGCGCGATTTTTAAATGCACAAGCATTTCGATGTAAACTCAAATGAGAAAACCCATCTGTTTGTCTTCACCTGTCACGCTTTCATTGCATAAAAAAATGGTATTATACAGAGAATAAACGTAATACGTAGAAATAAAATAGTTGGTTGTACAGGAAAATTTGAGGTATTGAGATCCCAATTTGTAGCTTCTTGGTTTGAGTGTGTACCCACAACACTACCAGCTCATTCTCATAAGCGGTGCGAAAGCGTTTGGTGTCTTATTGTGTTTTGCAGTTGTAGCAACGTGGCGCCGCAGGTGGTCAATTCACAGGAAAAAGGCCACTTGCAATACAGCGTTGCAGGGGCGTGGTAACGTACACATGACAGGGAGAGGCGTGCCCACTTGCTGTGGACTTGCGCGTGCATTTACATAACACTGCTACCAATGTAAGTGCATTCTGCGAAAAAAAAAAAAAAAAATCTTTTCTCGGGACCCTGTAACACTCTGAGCACTGCAAGTAAACCTGTGCTACATTTAGATCACACTGCCAGGAATACCTCAGCCAAATATTACACGTGCACGTGAAGCGGTGAGCACGCAAACCGCTGTGAAAGACTCAGAAAAACCAACCGCACTTTCTTCGATTCTCCTCATTATGCACCCCTGGCATGGCCTAAACGACGGCATTGCGGTCATGGCTGTCCTATTGGCTGTCACTGGTCAACTTTGCGGGTTATTTCTTGCATTTCCTGTGACAATACACCGTCGTCAGCGCTGTGTACCAACCTCTTCTATGCTCGAACCTGTATGCACAGTTTCAGCGTTTCTTTTGTGTTTTGAGTGCGCACGGAGTCTGAGTGATAACTTCAATACTCCCGTTTCAACGAGGCCACTCGACAACAAACGTCTATTGCTTCAAAAACACCCTACCAACCTAAGTGAGAGAGCTTGTGAGCAGGCAGCCATGCCTGTTTTTTTGTGACCCCAGACCAGAAATAGACCCCTCCACGTTGTGGAGAAAAGGAGAGAACTCCCTGGCCTGTGATATATCAAAGGCCACTGACTACAACGCCGCGAGCTGCCCCTTTCTCTGGGAGAGAGCGGACAGCTTTCGCCGTGTTGTCTGCGGTCGAGTTGAGAGGGAACAATTATGTGCGATTTCTCACTGTGCGTAGTTTCGGTGATAGTGAACGGATTTTCATAATTATTGCGGGAGGAGATTGCTATGTCAGTGGACTTCACCCCAAAAAACATTCCGAGTAGTCGACGATAAGTGCTGCAGGGCCCCTTTAACATGGGGGTTCATACCTTCAAAGCTTGGTTTTTCCATCTCGCTGCAAGGTGCCTCTGTCAAATGCTTGCAGTGAGGACGGACCCCGCCTGCTGCGGGTGCGCCCCCTGCCCCCGCATCTGGAGCGGCTGAACGCGTCCGTCAACAGCTGCGAGTTCATCTGCCACCGCATCGAGGGGGACCACAGTTCTGAAGAAGTCGTCAAGAAGGGCCTCATAGAGCGTACGGTCTTGGGTGTCATCAAGCAAGGCTACGTGAAAGAATATTTTCACGCCTGAATGACAGTTACTGCATGGTCCTGCTGACATCTAGATCTGCATCATCGTAGCGTTAAAAGAAAGATGGTGTTTTAATGGGCCAGCAAGGAGGTGACCTGTAGGTTATCGCCTTCTAATTGGGTGCAAGTTAAGAAAGGCCATGGCTCATGTAGTGTATCATTCTGCTAAAGAAACTGACTCGTGACGCCACTGCGAACGCGCGTTTTGAAAGGAGATTGTGCTCGTTGCGCAGCATCATCTGCTTCGTCTTACATAGTTAGTTTGTCATCGCTGCTGTAACTTATAAGCAGATTAAGTGCAAAAATATGGAAACGACTTGTGTCATGTTCAAAATGATTGCAGTAACACACTCTTTGCACTGTGTGGAGGAAAGCTGGCTGCAGTGATGATGGCATAGAGGCAGCTTCCGGTGTCATTCAATATAGTGCCATTGAATTGCAGCCTCTCAAGCAGTTATGCTCGGTTACAACTCAAGAACGGCACTACCTCATGTAGTGTATCACTCCGCCAAAGTGCCGGACCCGTGACTTCAGTGTACGCGCGTTTTGAAAAGGGTTTGCTATGAATGCGTAATATCGTCTGCCTTGTCTCACGCAGTTTGTTTGTCATCACTGGAGTCGTTCATAAGCATATTAAGTCCAAAAAATCATGGGAATGGCTCACACTATGTTCAAAATATTCCCGGTAACGCCCTACTTGCGCCGCGCGATGAAACATCCGGCTACGATGATAAGGCACAGCGGCAACTTCCGGTGCCATTCTTAAGTTGTCACGGAGTATAGGAGCGCCAACGGGCTAATGTGCCATGTGCCTTCTCTCCTGTTGTGAGTGTTGGTATTATGTGTCACTATCCGGTAAAGCTTGTCATTTCTGTAGCAGACGGCAGTTTTCTCAGCATTTTCCAAAAAAAATCTTTCAATCTGATTAAACACCCTGGATAAAACAGCTGACTGCTGACTTTTTATTTCAGTTGTAACTAGAAAAATATGTATTCTCACGCTGGTTATTCTAAAAATATGTTATTCTCACAATGCATTGCATTTGTGGTACAGACAAGCCTCTTTGACTTGCAGCTGTATGAACATTTTGCGAGCTAGAAATTTTTTAAAACTTCACAAAGGCATTTTTTTTCTGTACGATCATGCCAACTTCCTTTCTTGACTTTTTGTTTGCTACATGAAGCTACGTAGGTGATGATAGGCATATTTGGGACACATTATGGCTGTTCATTTTATGAAGAGAAGTAAAGGTGAGCTTTTAAGTGTATGTGGAAGAGTGCAGGGTAGGGGGCGCTGTTTAAAGATCTGCAACAATTTGTGATATTCAAGGTGGTATGAATTTACCTTTTCACATTTGCGGATTGTCTGAACGTGAACTACGATTGTTGGGTCCTACACTTAGTCATTTTGAAACATGATGAGCCATTTAATGGCATTGATTATTTTGTTGTCTTGTAGAGGTTTGACAGCTGGAGTGCACCATTTTATTTACGTTTTGCAATGTTCAGAAGAAGTGTGCAGCGTTGCTGTAGTAGATGTGATAGAATGTGTTGTGCAAGGATAGCAAACTATCTTGGCAAAAAATTTTTATCTGCTCCGTGGGAAACATTTTGCTGTTCCTGTGGGATTTTTTGTTCTTAGGCTGCTACAAAATCCAATTTTGGTGCTATAGTAACTTCTCTGACATGACTTGGGCAAATCACATGGGATTTTCCTGCACTTCAAATGGTCATTGCCCTACTAACAAATTTACTCTAAGTCTCTGTTCCGACAAGACTTGTATGAACCCCTTCCCCTTTTTCAAAATGGGTTTTGCACGTTTATTCACAAGCAACCCAGTAGGTTTTCTTACTTAACGACATAATGGGTGAAATTCAATGACAAAATTTCAGACAGGCGGTGCGGATGCTGTGATGTTTAACTTTATTCGTAAGATGTAGCATTTGGTGGCCGAAATTTTTGCAACTCTTTTAAAATTTAGCTGAGGTGGGCCTAGTTTATGAAACTTGATCAAGTACAACTTGGCGGGCTCACCTAAATGAATGTGAACGAAATGACAGCTTCCACAAAAGCACTGTCAAATCAGGACACCTGTTAGTACTAATAAAAACAAATTGGTTGCGTTTATGGCCATTTCACAAAGCTGGGCTTGCAATGATCTGTTGAGTCGTAGGTTGGTTACTTATTATTTCAGTATATTGATAAATTATTTTGGTACTGAGTAAAAGTGAAAGCGAAGATAGAAAACATGCTGCTCATGGAAATTTCGCTTCTGCTTTTTCGTTGGTCATCCCAACTGATGTTGCACGTTTTCATTTCAGTAATGGGCCCACCAGACACGCTGCCGAAGTTTCAGCGGCCACTGCCGTCAGAGTTTGAGGTCATCGACCAAGTCAATGATCGATTCAATAAGGCGGTACGTGCGCACCGATGCCATTGCCTGTGCTGTTTCACATCTGTAGGGCAAAGAAAATACCATATTTGCACAATTCTAATGTTTCTTGATTGTAATGTGCAATAGAATTTAACACCCCAAATCCACAAAAATATCTTGGCGCCGATTCTACTGTGCACACGAAATAATAATGCCCTTAACGGATGCCTCAATTGCGCAAAACATTTAATTGAACATTAATCAGCACACGCTCTGGGCAGCTAAAGCGCTTCTGTGAGGCTTTGCACCTAAATATGAGGTCCCATGTTTTCACCAATCGCGAACACTGGACTCCAGGACGCCTTATGCACACGATGCTGCCTGGCTCCCTTCCATATCCGCCAAGATGATTGCTTTGCATTTAAAGGAAACCTCCATCATTCATTGAGCTGGTTCGTTTCGGATTTGAGGTTTTTGAGTTTCGGGTCCGATAGCAATGCGCAGGTATTTTTGAACGCCTATATCCGTGAAAAAAGGTGTGCGTTGGAATTATGTAAATACGGTTATATGAAGAGCATGCCACAAACTAGGCATTTCTTGCTGGCTAAATGTGGTGCATCTCTTGGAAGACGTTAGAGGGGCTTCACTTTCCAAAGCATGGTCGTGCAATTAACAGTGTAGCGTTTGAGCGACACGTCATTCACATCCTGAATACGGTGGTGCTGACGCTGATTGGGCAGTGTTAGCTGCTTGATTTTGCATTCGCTTGTCATTCAAGTTCTTCTTCTTTCTTTTTTTTCCCCCCCCAGATGGCAGCTGTAAGGAATGCACGTTCCATATCCATTGGATTTGAAGGCCCCAAAGTCAGTCGACACCGCCCCATCTCTGTGTTGGCGGTGAGTTCTGCATGCAGATTTCTGCATGCATGTTATGTAAGCAATATGTGTCAAATGTACCCATTGTGAATGGAACATACTCTTTTGCTGGGCAGAGTGCCCATTTTAGTGGAGTTAAATTTTTAAGTGTAATAACATGATGACTGATTAATTCCATGAAAGATAGAATGTGCATGCGTTTTTAATTTCTGATTGATTTTTGGAGTGTGTGTGTATGTGTGAGATAAGCGAGCACCAGTTACTGGCATGAAAGTGAATTCTGTTTTCCTGGAATGCATATACAGTCTAGTCCACTTATAACAATATCCAAGTGCCAAGGAAATCCCATCGTTATAGCCGATAATTGTTATAAGCGGGTTGCGAAATAAAAAGACGGGACAGAGCTGAAAACATTTTATTCGCATGCCAGCAAGGTCGTACTACTACTAATTTGCGGAAAAGAAGCCACAGTCGGTCACCTGTGTTTGCCGCGTGTGTATGAAGCTAGCGCAAATCTTTTCCAAGAGCATCTACAGGTGCTTCACCTAGCTGAGCTAAATGTCCTTGGCGGAAACAAAGTCCCCGAAGGACTGTGTCACGCATTGGGTCTCCTACGAAGACACTACCTGAGTAGGCTGCGCAACCGCGTCATTAGAGTCGTCACTGTTGCACTTTTGGTGCGCAATATAACTGGATTCAATCGTTATTTCTAATATTGTGGCACTGGAGCATTCATTTTTTTTTTTTTTTACCATAGAAAGAATACAAAAGTTGACGGTGCCTAAGGTGTTCATCGTTATTATATCCAATATATTGTTATAAACGGTATCGTTATAAGTGGACTCGACTATATACATTGCACGTGGCATGAATGACATGCTGCTTCTGGTGGCTGCAGTTTTTTATTGCTATGTGGCTTCGTATGTAGTGTCATGCAAATTTTTCACATTGCAATGAACAAAAAGTTTTATGCTAAATGTTGAAATTGGTAAAGTAGACGCCAGGTTGTTGCTTTCTCTGACTTGGGGTCCTCTTTATCAATATCTGCAATGACAGCAACTAACTGTTAAGTGATTGGTAATGATGGCCAAGTATTCAAGAAGCAAATCAAAATGAATGGCTCCTTCAGCAAACATAAAACGTACAAAAAAAACTAGTTACGTCTAAAGGTTTTTCAAAAACAGCTCAAATTAAACAATCAAAATAAAAAAATGCACGTCTTGATTTTTAAAAATGTAGCTAGTGTTGTTTCTGGAAGTGGGCAATAAAATGTGAGCAGTTGGGCCTGTCTAAACCAGATGGTGCTAGCGCCACGGCCGCCATACAGGCCTGAAGCGTACATGAGTGTCCGTTTCCACCGTTGACTGCCATGGCCCACTGAGAAGTGGGTCGTTCGTAAAATATGAAAAGTGCCATAATTTAATACTCGGCATCCTTAATTTACCAGTCCTGGACAGTCTGCGGGCTATCCAAGGACTGTGTTCAGACCGGAAGCAGAATTCGAAATTGCGGCACAAACCCGCTGAAAAACAGCGAGTCATTTTTTTTTACATTTAAAGGAGCGACAGCAACAGTTTTTATGGTTAATATTATTGTACAGTTCTCTTCCCTTACCCACCAAGATACCCTTGTTAAAGTTTAAATCTGAGCTACGTAAAACATATTTTAGTTTTATTTTTCTTATCGCACTCTGCCATTGTATAGTTCCTTAGGTGGCCCCCCCCGTGCGAATAGGCATCAGTGTGACGTCCTTTCTAATGGATGAAAAGGAGCCGACATAGTTGAGCACCTTTGATGGGATCCAGGGGAAATGACCCCAACTAGCTACGCCTCGCAGACAACAACTCTAGACGTCACTTCATTAGCGTGGCTCAGCGAGCGGTGACATATGACACTGGCAGCGATCATGTATTTGTGCAGGTAGCCACAGCTACAGCATACTCATCACCTCGTACCAGATTGACACTTCTTGGTGACAGCAGAGTCCCACATGATAGAAAGGAGCTGATAATATGGGCGAGATCTCACACTGAAAGCTGTCATCCGCACCGCTAGTGAAAGGGGTAATGGAATTCCATTGCGTTGGTAGGCGTAGGCGCATTCAAACAGCCTGCTAGCTGTTCTCGACACATTGAAACTGCTGCCCCCCTTTTTGCCTCCCTTATCCTCCTTTATGGGTGCAATAAGCCATGCCCTGCTCATGAAGTGTGGTGGATCACATGCTGAGGTGTAGACCTGCAAAGACAACCATCAGTGGTGGGGTGTTCTCAAAACGTGTGCGTTGTGTCTTGATGTTTTCACTGAAGTGTTGATGTAATGTCAGGACTTTTGCTTCAGTACCTCTCACACTCATAGCTGCAAAAACTGATGCACGTTATATTATATTTGATCATTTATCATGCACTTCAAGAGAATGTGTTGCTGGGCATGTTGGTTGAGGTCTACAACTATACTGAGCGGCGCAAATACACAACACACAAGAAAGAAGACACGGACAGGCGCTACACTTCCAACAGTTTAATAGCACCGACCGCAACGTGCACATATACACACATCCCGACATGCGCAATAGAGATGCGCACAGTGTCAACGCAAGAAAATTTATCTAAAAACCACCCCTCGGCTTTGAACAATACCACCGAAGTGTCACTGATGCAGTCACTTCCCTTCACTCTGATACAATGCGCCTCGAGCAATTCTCGGGCCTTCTGATGTCTGCTCTTTCCCAGTATCTTTGTCTCAGAAAATCGTGGCTCACACTTTGTGCAGGAATCACAATGCGCTGTTAAGTGTGCGCCATTATTAGATTTTAAATTTTGCGCATATTCCCTTAGGCGGTCGTTCAAACAGTTTGGCCGATGTAGGACTTTCAAAGCTGAGTATTGTTCAAAGCCGAGGGGCGGTTTTTAGATAAATTTTCTTGCGTTGACACTGTGGGCATCTCTATTGCGCATGTCGGGATGTGTGTATAGTATATGTACGTTGCGGTCGGTGCTATTAAACTGTTGGAAATGTAGCGCCTGTCTGTGTCTTCTTTCTTGTGTGTTGTGTATTTGCGCCACTCAGTATGTTTGTATCATGCACTTGTTTACGTAATTTAAAGTGCTCTTCTATGACTGTTAAGCCAGTAGGCATATCGATCCATCCAGTGAAAAGAGAATGAAGAATTTGGTGCCAGTACTTCTGTAAGGACTTTTCCCTCATTACGTACAAATACTTTTCGGGAAAGTGGGGTTCACTTTCAAGATAGTTGCTAATAATTTGCATGTGTATGAATCCCCCCCCCCCCCCCCCCCTCCCCTAAAAAAGACCGGATAAACAGAAAAATATCAGTGTACATACATGTTCAGTCTTTCGTGGTATCGGCCAGCTTTAATGCTTAGATGGGCAGTCAAGCCTCCTGCAGAATTTTGAGAAATTTGTAAAAACAGGCCCTAAGACTTTAGATTGTTTCATCATTCTTTTTTTTTGTTCCTGCAGGTTGCTACCTCAACCAAAGTGTTTATATTTGACGTCATGAACTTGAAGGAGGAACTGTTTAACTGTGGCCTCAAGGAAGTCTTGGAATCCGATGACATCGAAAAGGTGACGCCTTTCACTTTCTGACAATTTAATCTTGCTGGAGACATTTCAGCGGATCACGAACATGTATAAAGTGCATTTGCTGCGAGGCTCAGCCGTCCTTGAAGGGCAGCTATCTGTGGAAAGAAAAGCAGCCTGTCTTTATAAGGGCCGCATACTAAGTAAAACAAATTTGTTGGAACAAACAAAGGAGGAGCCGTTGATTTAAATTAAAAATGGTTGAGTTATGTTACTTGCATGCGTTTTATTTATCTTTGCTCCCAAGGTGATTCACGACTGTCGCCACCTCTCCGACTGCCTCTACCATCAGTACAAGGTCGACCTGAACAATGTGTTTGACACCATGGTAAGTGTTCAGCTCGCTTCTTGCTGGTGCTCGGTGCTGTCTGTCTTGGCCCTGGGTGTGATTTGCGCTTATGTGCGTTGTTGTCATCCGAGTGGTTATTAATGGTTCGTTTTTCTGAACCCACCTTACCAAAGTGGCTAAGGTGCTTTGCTAGTGTCAACTACATTTGGGTTTCTGTTATTGGTCGCGAGTGCATCTTTTTGTTTTAATGGACAGAAAAAAAAAGTGCCCCTGTGTTGGTAGTACTTATATGAGCGTGCTAAAAACCACCAGGCGGTCTGAATTTATACCTTGAACTACAGTGCACCTCACAGCCCTGAGGTAGCCTAAGTGTATCAAACACCGTTTGAAGTCGAGTTATCTGGGTGTCCTTGTGCTGCACAACAGTTTCATGTTTGCAGTGAGTGTTATTTTATTACGTGCCGTTTCAAATGATAGTCACACTAAGTACTGAAGTGTTTAATTGTAATTAATTGCAGTAGCAACTGAAAATATAGATAGGAGTTGCATTCAGGGGTAGGAAATGAGCTTCTTAGATTAGGTAACAAACTTGGGTGGAAGTCATCGTAGCTGAAATTAAGAAAAAATGAAAAAAAAAAAAAACCTGGGCCACCTTTGTTAGTGCGAAACCTGAGGAGGGGTGAAGCATGCAGTGTGTAAGTGAGGGACAGACTGAATGTAAGTTGTCTTTGTGTCACACGCCGCAGCTTGCTAAGAAGTATGCTTTACAGGAGAAAACCTGGCGTTTGAAATCAATTTTGAGGTGCAATTTAAGAAATTTTTGTTATTAATGCAATTCAATTTTTATTATTCCTGTATTTTAAATTAGTTTAGGTCGTGCTAGTTTTTTTTTTCGAACTGGTTTTATCCACTATGCACTTGTTTTTGACCATCATTTGACAACTTGATTTACCTTACCGTGAACACACGAGATGACAACTACACGACACGCTGACAGCCGAAACCCCTAAGGTGCTTTGTCCCTAAAACATGGACCTGTAGGTATTTAGTGAGGAGACCTGACAACATGGGGACCGTCAGGGTAACACAGTGGCTGTCGAGAGACGGGGCTGGGAGTAGGGGAAGACCAGTTCTTGATAGAGAAATGAAGTCAGAAAATGCGGGTGCAATGAATAGATAGTTTGTTTCACTCAGCCTTGGCAGTTTCACACTCTTCTTTTCCCCTCTCAATTGCTCGGTACTGTCAGCCTTTCCAGGTTAACTCATGTGCGTGAGGCAGTCTAGCACAGACGCCTTAGAGAGGAGGAGAGGCAAAAAATAGGCGTTTCTTTTTTTTTTTTTTACAAGCTTGTGATTTCAGCCAGGGGTTTGCAAATTACACGAGAACGCGCTATATATAGTAGTTTAAATAAGTTCTTAGCCCACCTGTCGCGTGAGACCGCTATTAGGCCAGCATTTACCCGTACCTTGATCATACGCCGGTCATACGACGCTTTCACATGGTCTCTTGAAAGTCTTATTATTGGGGTTCCACTGTCTATATACGGCGTTGTTGTCCATAGGGATATGTGGGACCTCACAAAAAAATTAAAAAAGAAACTAGGGTGTTTGTACTTTGATATCACACTCCCTTTATTGCCTTGAAAAGATGTCTTTCCAGCGACAAATTCATGTACAGTAGCGAAGCTGACTTCAAGAGTCTTGGTGCGTAGTAGAGCGGCCTAAGCATTTATCTGGCAATTCCTACTTGAGGGTTTGTGCAATATTTTATTACTGTTATTTCTTTGATTGATTTGGTTTCTAAGAAAGGAAACCGAGTCACAGCCCGAGCTTTCTATGACTCGTTTTCGGTCACACTTAGTCTACAAAACATTTTTTTCAGTCGGAGACAGGGCTATGGACTGACTAGAGCACCACTGACAACCATAGCTATCTCATCCAAGCTCTGACAACTGCCAATGCTTGTGCCAGCAGACCAAAGGCGTCCCCCCAGCCGAAACTGTCATTTACGGGGGCCACGCGTTGGGCCCCCCTCTTTTCTGCCGCCCACCTAGGTGGCTGACGTGGTGATCTATGCGCACAAGAAGCTGGACGCGGGGCAGATGTCCTACCTGCCGCAGTTTGTGCGGGGCGTCCAGAACTGCCTCCGGGGGTTCCTCAACCTGACCCAAGAGCAGCTCAAGTACACTCGCTCCAGGCAGGGGCAGCAGGAGGTATTGTCTCTCTCTCTCTCTCTGTGTACTTGTGCTATTCTATGTGCTTATAAGGTCGCACTGGCAAATGTAGCAATATTTGATATATGCAATGTTTAATATACGCTTTGGCAAGAGCCTGGCCTTGTTCAAGGGTGAAAATTCACCCTCAATTCCACGACTAACAGGCTTAGCCAGCTGATTCGCCAGAATATCACTATGTTTTGGTGATTGTATATGCAATAGCAGCCAGGAACTTAGTTAATTTATGCATTAATCTTACATAGTCAACGACCAATTTTTTGAGCCTGCCAGAGGACTGCAACAATGTCCATGTAATCTACCGTATTTACTCGCGTAATCCTCGCACTCGCGTAATCCTCGCACCCCGAATGTGAGCCACCAAAACTTGGATTTTTTGGTTCTTCGCATAATCCTCGCACCCCCAACTTAGCAGCGGTGAAAGTTGCCTGCTCGCGAAACCCGCATGGTGCACGCGCTCTCCAACGCGCGCCCTCCCCCGCCGCCTCTCCGTTCGGCGGAGAGCGCTGTGTATCCAAGGCCATCCAGGCACCCTAACAACCTGCATGGCTACTCCCTAACAGGCGCCCTAGCACGCTACTCACACTGTCCTTGAGCCGGTTTCGCGCATGTTTCGCGTGCGCGCAACTAGACGGTGTTCGCGCAGCCCGCTGTCGTGTCGTCGTGTCGCCGTCGTGGTCCCGTCGTTGAGTGGCAGCAGTCAGACTGTGAGTCACTCGCGTCAGTGGTGGATAGCTCGCTGCCATTTTGAGAACTTTTTGATCTTTGTTTTGTGCTTGGTGCCGCTTCTCCATGGGGAGGAACGCCAGCTACACTGCCGCTTTCAAATTGAAAGCGAAAGAGTACGCGATCGAACACGGCAACCGTGCCGCAGGCAGGCACTTCGGCGTCACCGACTTCAGCGTGCGTTACTGGAGTAGGGCACGCACATACGACGACGAGATAGGGCGCGCGCCAGAAAGCAAAGGCGGCAATTTCATGATCACTGATCGACGGGAGACTGTTTACCGTTGTAAATAATAAAATAAAAAGAAATAGCTGCTGTTGGCAACACTGAGCTTACATATACAAAAAACGACCGCTACATTTAGCGGGATTGGCAGAAGGCAAATTGGCAACACTGTGCACCGGATTTTTTTTTCCCCGCATAATTCTCGCACCCCTAACTTTGCATTGACTTTTCCGAAAAAAAAGTGCGAGGATTATGCGAGTAAATACGGTAGTAGTTCAAACCATCGAGTCAAAACGGTGGTAATATGTTTTGACGGTTCCAGCAAAATTGTTAAAGTTTGAGACTGTATGTGTGTGGACCCAGCAGCCTGTCTAGGATGTGTGGTCAGTGCCTGGCTGACTGCAAAAACATCGAATGCTGCCGAAGTTTGAAGCTGATAGTGTTGCCTGTGTTTTTTTGGCTGCATGTGCGCCTCTTTACCGTAAGACTTCGCGATTTTAAGGACCCAGGTACAGTGCATACAGGTAGCTGAAGGTGGTAACACGGCTGTAGTGTGGATCCAAACATTGTTACTTTCTTCTACCTTCTAGGGGCTTGTCCAATCTGATAGGCCAACTGCTTTTTTTCTTCTTCTGGAAATCCACATGCAGATTTATTTTTGTTACAGCTAGTGCGAGAGTCTGGGCAGTGAAATAAATTTGGCACATTTCAAGTCGCTCCGCTGCTGGACTCTACCAGACTTCATTTGCAGATTGCTACAACGCACATTGTTCAAACAGCCACCACCAGCATGCTGTCAGCAATGATGTCTGGAAGCCAGCTTTGTTGGAAGAATGTCTCGCATTCGACTGATGTTTCATTACTCGCGAGAGCATCTCATACAGATTGTGGTAACCCAATGAAGGGACAAGATTAGGAAATTTAGAGGCAGGGAACAGACTTAGACAGCGGAGCATAGGAGCAGTTGGAAGTCAACGTATGGACAAAAAATATAAAGATGGTGATTGTGAGAACACCTCGTCTGCCTGTTCTGTCGCGTATACTAGGCTCATACTCAACTGGAGCCGAGCTGGTTTGTAGAAGCCGACAGATGGGGCAGCTGGTTTAGACTTAGCACGTGGAGATGGGGTCGGGGATGTGTGTGCATCTTCACCCATCCATTGGTACCACTGCCACATCTTGAAGCGCCCGTACTTGGTTGTAAAGCGGATTGATGCCGACCACAGTACGGAGTGACATACAGTGCTCCTTTAACATCCATTGCAGGAGCTGGTGTGCATGTGGGACCAGCGGCCCCTGAGCCTGGCCCAGATTGATAGCCTGGTGAAGGACACGGTGTTCCTGGCAGAGCTGGCACGCACCTGCCTTAGGCAGCTGCTGCTGCAATTCCAGCAGAGCGTGCACTTCTTTCTCAAGCTGGACCGGGATGCCAGCACACAGAACCTCGACTGCCTGACTCCGGTACGCTCGTTGGTAGCTCTGCCGTGGGAGTGAGTGAATTGGGTACATGTAGCCACTGCTCGCTGCTTGGGTGCATGTTCTTCAAATGCTTAAAGCACTTCTGTTGAGTCTCTGCGAGGAAATCCGCATGTAACGCCTGTATGCGTTACAATTTCGTCTCTCTCTTTATATCCTCATAAAAGGAAGGTCCCGGGAAAGAAGTCTTCCTAGCATTGCATGAGCATGTAGTTGTGAAGCTGGCCTAAACGGGCCGTTTGTATGTTGCTTCGTTAGAATGCACTGTTCTTATGGAGGTATGTAATGAAAAGCCCTAGGGCCTCTGCACCTAATATTGTCCTTGACATTCACCTTCTCAGCAATGCAGCTGTGTACAGTAGTGAAGCCTACTTTAGACAGGCTTAGTGTGTATTACTCCTTAGATATATACATGCTGGGGGCACCCATTCAAGCAATGCTTTCTTCGTCCTAGTAATGCCAGTGGCGTTACCTAAAATACACCGCAGCAAAGCCAACAATACACCAAGGGAGAGCACATGATGATGAGACAAGAAAAGACGCTTCTTGTGTTTAGAATCATACCTGGGTCCTTCGCACTATGAAGTCGACATCTATCTGTCGTGTCATTTCAACATGGTTGAAGCAGTTTGGATTTTAAAATGAATTTTAACGCTTCACTTTGAACAACGATGGAGGGGGCACTCAGCTTTCTCTTGAGGAGTTCGTTTGAGCTGCCATCTAAGTTTGGACTTTGACTCGCAGCCTATTTGCACTTTAATAGTTGACACTTAGACTTTGACTCTCAGGCGATTTGCACCTTGATTATTGACACTTTGACTTTGATTGCAGTAGCTTTGACTTTGGCACTTTGGCAGTTGATTTTCGCACGCAAGAAAGCTTTGCGTTTCAACATCATTGTCGTTAGATGGGGGGAAGTTGAATTTCTTAAAACCCTTAGGGCCTTTATACTTTATCAGACAGCTTTTATTGCTGACAAAAAAAAAAATGTCTGCTGAGTGTGGTGGTGAAGCTGACTTTAAAGGGACTTGGTGTAGAGCAGAGCGGCTTACGTATTTATTCGACGATTCTCTTTAAGGAGTTTCCGCAGTATTTACCGTTATTACTTTAGGCTTTGACTCGGGGAGCTGATTGTATTGTGGAATCGTACATGCTGCTTAAACAGGCACATACAGCGACTTTGTTCTGAAGGGACACTTCAGTAAATTTCTCAACTTTATGGTTTCATATTGTCTAGTTTCAACCATGTAATCCTTCATTTCCCAATTTTGTGGCAGTCCAATTCACCTGTAGTACTCGGGAGAAGACAATAGACAGTGCATGCTTTTTGTGCCTGCCTTATACAAGCCACTGTAGTAGCATACTAATTTGCAGTATTATTTAACTCTGCCTAAGTGTTCGAAATCTCGATTTTTCACCTTCTTTGCACTGTATACCAACTTTTTGTTTGTTCCTGTGCGATTCGTGTAGGTTGAAAACATTCACACGCTTAAATTTTGTCACGGCGAACATCGGTCAATCGGGGAGTTGGATGTTGCAATGAAATGGTGCTTCTGATGCTCCTTTTTTGGGTAAAAAATGCGTGTAAACTTGTTATGCGCATTAGTGACTTCAACCTGAAAAAATAGTTGGGCTAGTAGCTCACTTCAATGTCCTTTGAAAGGCCTGCATGGTGTCCATGCCTGGTCCCAGCGAAGAAGAGGGTGTATGTAATGTACTGTGGCTCCAAGGAGATGCAATCTTTGTGAGCAGCTGTGCGTATCTTGTCCCCAGGACCACATCCTGCCAGCAAGCTTCAAGGAAGTCCTCAACTCTGGAATTGTGGTGCCGGGGTCGCGCAGGCAGTCTGACAATTACAACTACGACCGAGACTGCTACAGGGAATACGGCCGCTGCAACAGAAATAATGGTAAGATTAAGGGTTTGCTAGCTGAATGTCACCCGTGCAACTTATTTTGCGTGTGGCTTAATTCTTGCGTAAAATTTTCCACTGATTTGAATTCATGCTAGTTCTTTATTGTAATGACCTTGTCACAAGCACAGTTCCAGTAGTACAAAAAATATGTCGTCTCTGACTTTTTACGGTAAACCTTTGTGGCAGTTTCAATTTGTTTGATATTCTGCCCATAATAATTGGCGCAGTTAGTTTGGTGTGAAAGTTGCATTATGGTCATTTAAAATCTGCAGTGCTCCCTATAAATAGGTTTTAAGGGGAGATGTGGGTCTTGAAATGAACTTTTTTATTAATTGGTCTGTGATAATGAAAATCACTGTGCATATGTGTTTTGTCTTCCTCATGTCAAATATGTAATTAGTTTTCAAGTGGTAGAATTATTTTTTGAGTTATAAAGAAAACACTGGAGCCTAATTAAGTAATTTCTTACGGGCCTTTAAGGAA
The DNA here is from genome assembly GCA_013339765.2 of Haemaphysalis longicornis. Taxonomy (NCBI): domain Eukaryota; kingdom Metazoa; phylum Arthropoda; class Arachnida; order Ixodida; family Ixodidae; genus Haemaphysalis; species Haemaphysalis longicornis. Next base: position 252,397,769 of record CM023449.1, on the reverse strand, counting down.
CTTTTTATTCAATTTTTTTTTAAATAAATGGTATGGATGTGTAGCTTAAGACCTGCCATGCATGCTGAAGCTATTTATATTCCTGTAAAGATAGTTGATTGGATAGAATTAATCTAATTATGCCAAGTACAGTTTTCTGAAAACTTAATGACCTCTAATTATTACTCATAACATTTATTTGAGGCAAAATGAGCCAATTAAAATAGCTTCAGCATGCAGTTCATTTTATCCCGAATTCAACGGTATAACACTTGTAGAAATCCTTTGAAAAAAACTACCTCAAAACCCCTGTAAGGCTAGGCACATATGCAAAAAAAGGGAAGCTGAGAAAATCGCAGTTGAAGTTTTACTACAAGTGACAGTTTTATCTATTGAGCATATGAAAAAAAGAAAGGTTCTAGAATGTAGCTCGCGTTTCGCTCAACACGAGCATACCAAGTTTGCTGAAATCAGTTGGTGGGAAAATTATGAAATCCTCTGTCTACAGATGGCACCTGGCAGAAAAACTGAACAAAAGCAAAGCCAGAACGTTGCTTCAATTTTTATGCTGTTGGCATCGCGCCGTCTCTCTTTGGCGACTAGGGCTGAGGTGCCGAGCGTGCACCACAATTGTAAACGCTATTTTGTTATGTTACTGCTTCATTTGTAGCAATCAAATCGGATTTGCATCGCGTGAAGTGAGTTGCAGCGAAGGGGCTGGTAACGGAATGCCCGCCACTGTTCTGTAACGTGCATGCGCTTGGCTAGGTGGGATAACCACGTTTTCGGTTTAATCTACTCGTATATCACGTCACCAACGCACATTGTGCACAGTGCGAACATTTATAATTCTCAAATCGCTCATCTATATGGTAACCTGCCGACGAGTAAGCGCGCGCCGGAGTGCGGGCCGAACCGCCGCAGCATCGTTGATAACAGAATGAACACACTTCCCTTGCGACGTCGGCATGCGGCATCCTCCACTTTATCATTTCTTTTCTTTCTATTTGCTGCTGATCGAAAGATAGACGCACCTTAGTGCCCCCGCAGGCGTAATCATATCGCTACGCTATCGTCTCGGCAGCCCGCGCGGGCGCTAAGCCTACCTCCGTCTCGGCGCCGTTCTCGCGATAAGTCGTCGTCACAGGAGCAGAAAATCGTATTTCAGGCGCTTTTAATAATGCCTGTTCTTCCTTTCGGTTATCGATAGACATCTTTACGCCATGCGGGGCTTTTGCCGGTCCTCGCATAGACGAATACATGAGCCGTTGCCCTGTGATGAGAGTGCCGAGCAGACGACCCACGGCGCCCAGCCAATGAGGTTGCGCCCTGTGGTCACGTGCAGTCAGTAACCAATTAGGCGGCGCGATCCGTCTCTTTTCTACCCCGGTTTTACTTGCAACCAACGGATGAAACGGAGTGGTTCTGGCGGGGAATTGAAAACGAAAAGACGCGCTTTCGAATGAGACCAAGATGGACGCCGTGGCGCATGTAGAACCCGAGGGGCGAGTCGTCGAAAAAATGCTTTTTTCGCGTCGAATCTTGGCCGATTTTAGCGGGCGTCGGTGCTATAAATTGATATTATGGCTCAAATACGTACTCCTGGGTCTGGATATTTTGCTAACCGGTAGAAAAATAGCTCTACTTTCCGAAAATGGCGATTTCTAAAAATCGATTTTTTGGCCAAATTTCGGTATTCCAATACCCGCGTCTCCCCTTAAGCCAGCAGTATTTTTTAAAGGAGCCATGAAGAGAAAACACAAGTTTGGTTCATTCAAAAGATTGCCTTGTTAGAATCATACTGACACCACTTTTAACGTAAACTTCGCTCAAATAAGCTACATAATTAGGAAAAAAGGGAATGCCCATGCGACCCACTAGCTCATTTCCCGCAACAGAACCTCTGATGTCATACCAGGTAGCTCTGCGATTGACGAAGCCTGGCAAGAGCAAACGCAAATTCGGCAGAGCTTACAAGCTTGTCGATCGAGCTATTTGCGCTTAGTTTAGGGCACATTCTTTTTAAAGCCGTAAGAATGGTGGGACAAACAGTGGAAGTTACGAAAGCACACGTAAACATAGAAGTACCGATGCGTACTGCTGTTGGTTCCGCGCGCACTATGCTTGGTTTAACTGCACAGGACTGCGGGGATTTGGGGTTGTCTAAGACGACACTGGCCGATTGACGCATATTTGTCGAGTGAGCACTATGTTTCACGAAACAATTATTTTCTCCCTGAACAAAACAAGCCAGGTTTAAAACGGTCAAAAACAAACCAAAGGCAGAAAGCTGCTTTTCACGGTATGGTGGCACCATCTAGGTTCACTAACGGTAAACAAGGCTTCCCAATCGGCTGAAGAGTGGTCAGTTCCCGTGATATCATTGCAGACCACAAAAACGCACGATTCCGCGGGAAAATCAAAATTTTAACTTAAATGAATTCATTTCTCAGTGAATAAAGCATCGTTTACATTCGGACAAGTGGTGGGGGCACTATAAGACACGAAGTCTTTCGAATACCACAAACTTGGGGGTGGAACAGCTGCGCCATTTGCGCCATTGAGCGCCAAACGTGTTCACCTGCACCATCCTGCGCCGAACTGTTCCTGTTGCGCCAAACTCGTTTTTCAGCACCATCCTGCGCCGCAGCACCACAGTTGAGCAACAAGATACCACCGCCATGATGCCCCGTGCCCGAAAACTTGGCTGAAACATTGTGTTTTCGGTCTCATCAAGCCGGTTATTGTTTCAGTTTCATCAAGGCTATGAAAGTTGGCTTTGGCTTAGCGATAAGGCTGCAGGCTCTAAGTGCCTTCTCCCACCTTCTCCGCCTTCTCCGCCTTCTCTGTGCATTAATTTGTTTCGCATTTGCGCAATTTTGTCTGCTGGTGTCGGCCGCTGCGCCACAGTCAATGAAAATATCAAAAGGAAATATTTTTGGGGCTTATTACTAACAGATAAAATATTTCACAAGAAACGTAGTTTATTAGAGGTAAATATAGTCGGCCATTTTGACGATCCTGGCTTTGCTGCCCGCAACTTTTTGAAGTGGCATGTATTGAACAAACAGCTTCTTGGACGCTTTGCCCTCGTTCGTTAATTCGGGTCGCTTTTGTTGAGACTTAATAGCTAATTTTTGCCTGTGAACTTTGGGGTTTTGCTTACGGGGGGTTGGTCCAACATTAATCATGCCTTCTAACACGTTCTAGTTACATAGTCTATGCTGTAAGTTCATCGACTCTTGCAACCTTATGATGGGCAAAGACAAGACTATGTTCAGTCAGCATCGCACGGGCTAAAACCGCTGTTTGATTGAGAAAATGCAAGCAAACACGTTGTTTTACGGAATGCCACCATGCATTCGCTAAAAAAACACTGCTGTTTGCAGGACATGAAGCAAGGCCTGTTATCTGATCCCCTTTGAATCTGCGCGTGAGGTTTGACATTTGAACGGTGACAATAAGGCTCGCTCACTGGGGCCGAAGATAAGGTAGATGACTCCGCAATTCTGTAAACCTCTAGATATAGTACAAGAACTGTGTTCCCGGTTGGGGGCAGGTTATAGCGCACGGTAGAACACCCTGAATATTAGATAGATAAACGAAACTTGGATGGGGCTGGCCCAGCTGCCAACAGGGAGGTTAGGCAGGCAACATAATGCTGTGAAATGGTGTTACATCGGCCCCAAATTGCATTTCTCACTGCTCCAAACTTGCTCGAAAAGGTCTTCCTGGCTGCTCCAAGCTTGCTACAAAAGGCACTATTTCCTGCTCCCAGGACTGCTCCCAAATCCATGTAACCCTGTTCCACCCCTGCAAACTTGTATTTTGTCTTCATGGCTTCTTTGAGGATTTGGATCTGCTGGGAAATGGAAAGTAGTTTATTGGATTGTACAGCACCACAGTCATTATTGTCGCTATAGCCACAGGCAGTTTTTGTGAGTTCTGTGACGACCTTCTGGAACTTTGTGGCCTTTTCTTGCGATATAAAACAAAATGTTTTTGATAATACGAAACTGCATGGTTTAACTCACTCGGCAAATAAGCCAGTGAGCCCAACGGAGCCATGTCAACGTAAGCTTTCAGTTACTGAGAAACCAAGCATGTTTAATTGTTCCAAGAACACCCAAATGCCTCTAGAAAAGACAAATGTCCCCAGCAAACATTGGAGCTTTAATAGTGGTGTCGCTCAAAGATATATATATTTTTTAATAAATGCTCGTCACAATGCCGCAAAGTAAACTTAACGTTTCCTGCGCTACTAGTATTCGCAAGCTGTCTTGCAAGACATGGCACAATTATGCCCTGTACAAGACTTGGTGCAGGCCAAACGGTAACTTTTTTAAAAATCTCTCTCTCTTTTTTTATAGCGCAGCCAGTTTTTTTTTTTTTCTTCCCGTAACAAAACTGGCATGTGAGAAACGGCTATATGTGTAGACTAATTCATGGCATCCCAACTTTGTACGTGCAGAGGACAACAGGTTCTACCATCGTGGCCAGCAGCGATGGCAGGAGGACAACAGATTCCAGTATCAAAGCCAGCGACGATGGCACGACAACGGCTACCATCGGAGGGGGGCAGGGCAGGGGTGGCTATGCGGAGCCGAGGGGCGTACGGAGCCAGGGTGACGCGGTACGGGGCCAATGCAGCGGTAGAGTCGAGATCTACGGAGAAGCTGACAAGGTCGATGACAGCCTATTCTTGGTTGCCATGCGTCACCACCAGGACACTTATCACGACAAAGATCCTGGAGATGCAAATGGTGAGTCGAGTGGTCGTCACCGCAAAACCTTTGTGCTGGCTGCCGGACAACCAAAAAGCCACATTCAGCTAGGCACTGCAGGGTTATATCTCGCCAAGCTCGATGAGAAGGGCAGAAAAACGTTATTTGCTGCCGCGTAGAAGTGATCACAATCAAGCACTACGGTGATAGGTACATTGTGAAGTCTATTCCACTCTAGAAGGATCCGCACGTGCAGTTTACTGAAGCATCAAAGCTGCAAACAACACTTGATTCAGCATTCATGAACTGTAACAGGGCCGACTTGCATAGAGCATAGACTCCAAGGCCGCAGCTTCCACTTTGGAGAAAGATGATTTGTAAAGGAGCAAAAACACGTGTGCTTTACGGAATTACAATTCCATGATCAGCAGATAGATTAAGATGCACCTTAACCACTGTCCCGAAGCACTGTGAAGTTGCACAGAATCCAGCATACTCCTCGAAATCTCTGATCTTTGTCTTATTCTTTTTTTATTTAATTTTGAGCGTTTTTTATGGGGCAGATTCAAGCAGTCGATGAATAGCTGGAGCGAGTGGGGGGTAAAAAAACAAAACAAATGGCAGGCAGGAAAATGACCGTGTGCAGGCCTCACAGGCAGCCCTCGACTCACACAAGAACGCCTGCTATCCTGGTAGATGACAACCGAACTGATGATTAAAACCGAAACTTTATGAACTGAATTAGAATACACAAGACAGTTACAATCCACGAGTCCCATGCCTTAAAAAGGTAGTGGTGGTGCGACCAGCTGTCACACCTTAGCTCATCGTCACTGGTGCAGGCTGCCACACCCGGGGTTCATAGTCCCAGCAGGGCGAGGGTTTGTCCCAGTGTTGTTTGCCGGTGGGGGGGAAACACGCCAGATGGCGGCAGACAGTCGGAAGAAGGTGGTTTCGGTTTCGTTTCGAAGAATTCGGGTGCCCTTCGTAGCGATGCACAGCACAGAACCGGATGGTGATGAAATTTAAACAGAATTGTGGCATTATGTGTGGGTTTTCGCATTACTGCGCTCTTATGCTGCTTTGTGGTGACAAGAGTACATCCCGAGCATGTGCCACCATCGTGCACGGAGATGAGCTTTTGCGGGAGCCCGGTGGAAGAATTTGAAATTGCCAAATTGGCAGTAGCCTGGAGCGACGCATATCTGGTATCGCAAGTACTATATGCACATTCACATTCCTAGGTAAGCCTGAGATGGGTGGTTTAGTGCCACTGTGTTTCGTAGCCAACTTTAATGGCCCACATCTGAAAGGACTAGCCAATTTCTTGGGTTTTTATGGTGCACACGAGCATCATTTCGAACTGCTACCAATTTCAGTTGTGGCTTTAGCGCACATTAAAAATGATTAATTTGTGGCAATACGATCCCTGGCAGCGTAGTAACCGGGTACAAGGTGCAAAAACAGATTTATGGTGTACCATCGTATGTCTTATTATGCTTATTGTGACCACCGTGTACACTTGCATTCAACCAAGGGTCAAAGTTCATGTGAAATGCGTACTTAAGTTTTTTAAATGAGGAAATTAACAAATTGTTGTCCCATCCAGCTGGATCGATGACAAGGTTTGTGCACGGTGTGGTGTTCTAACCAATGAAGTGTGAAATTGAGACGCTTTAGGGCACATAGCACATAGCAAGAGAGCCTGTGGTCACAGTTCTGCCTGAGTTTTGTGATTGTTTGTGTTGTTATTTTTACTGAAAACTTTTTTTTCTTACTTTTTTTTTTCGGCAGGCAATTCAGGTTTGCAATTTATCTGCGCACTTTCGGGAGCAAAAGTCTTGATTCCATGCCAGCAGCATTTGGAGGGCAACGCATTTCCACCACATAGGTTTGGCTGTCCATGACTGTACACCTGCTTGCTCACCTGCACTTATGCCCGTTCATTTTCTCACCCAAGCTGACATGCTCTTAGTCCGCAGAGAGACCGAATGGTTGTGGATGTGGAATCCAGACTTTTGCTCCTGACTGTTCACGTGTTAATATACCTGTAGTACATATTTAAAAAGCAAACATACTTTGGCCATTTTTTTTTTTAAGTTCGTGGAAATAAAATTCATGTTGCCTAGAAGTCATAACTGGGGGTTTTCTACCAGGTTTAGGGCTTATTTTCAGAAAGTGCAAGAGGAGAATGGAAAATTTATTGCAAACCTGTATATTTTGCCCGAACTGAAAAAACCCATTCAAGAGCCACTTTGCTTGTCAAATGTGGCCATGTAGTCGTATGCCCATGTGAAGAACTGGCCAGAAGAAATGGCAAATATAGATATCTTGTGCTAGATAGACCTACAGGCTCTTAATGAATGAAAAACTCTCAGGCCGCGTGCTTGTGGTGGATGGAGATTAACCACGCATGGACGGAAACCTTGTGTCAAGAATTCACAGTCATGCTCTGTTGTTGCCTGTTCACTTGGAAGTTTCGTTTTGTGTGCCATTGACTTTCTCAGAGAAAGGTTAAGGGCCATTTTTTCCCCTCCCCCATTAGCGCTTATTTGGCTTCACTGAGCAGCCAGGCCACAGTTTTGCTCTTGCATTTGCGACTGTAGTCTCATTTTTGTGCAGCTCAAGTCTCAGCGGTGGACAACGGACAAGGCAGTAGCAGCGTTCGCTCGGGTGCCAATCGATTCGGCGGCTCGGCTGGCGAGAGTAGCGAAGGAAGCGAGGATGACTCACCAGTCTGCGGTGGACGGCGTGCCGAGGAAAACCGGGGTACAGAAGTCTGTGCGAACGAAGAGGTTGCGCCCGACGACATGCTCATGTTCGTGGGGATGCCCACCGAGAAGTCCAGAAAACTCCGACGGCTGCCTGTGGGCGACGATAGCTTGCTGCTCATGGGTTCCGACGGAGGTCAGGAAGAATTTTAGACCACTCCGCTTGCTGAAGCCACTCCAGAAGTCCAGGACTTCCACGAAGTGACTGGGAAACTCGACCATCGAAAGCAAGCATGAGGGAACATCCTTCCGTCCAGTAGACATGCGCGTCCACAAATACCCTGCTTAACCAGACAGCGTGAAAAGTTTCTCATTTGCTAGTCAGTCATTAATCTCGCGTCACATTTGATTGTTATTTTTATGATTGGCTCGGATCATTGGCGGTGCTTCTGATGTTGTTGTTGCTACAAGTGCCGGCGTGTCACATATTTGATATTGACTTAAGCATTCATTATTTACTGTAACGGCCAATTCCTTCACGAGACACGTTAACGGGGTTTGAAGCATTCGGTTTCTCTTACTCGTGCAATATGTCATTCCGGTTGCAAAACAATTTACTCGACTTTTCCATGTGACATGTATTCTTCAAACCAATATTGGAAAACATGTTGCTACTTGTTAATAAAAAACGTCATTTGTTTTCAAGTCTTTTGGTTTTCTCTATGCTTATATGCACTAACATGTCCATATAAAGCTACTGCTGCTAGCAAGCAGGCTAGTCCCAGTGGTTTAACTATGAGGAATGGTACCTTAATCACAATTAAAAAAGAAAACATGCTTTGCACAGATGCACTGCACAAGTAGTTGTGTGGTCTTGAACATGCTAAACTGTAATGTTGTAGTGCTGAACTGCGCTATAAAGTAGAACTGTACTGATTTGTTTTTCATGGGACCACAAAACAAAGAAACGTAAGAGCCAGTAAACTGAAAAATTGAGAAATGTCAGCAGTGGTGAACTGCACAGGACTGAAAAAGGTAAGTGCAAAAGACCCCAGAAACTGAACTAGCGAAAGACTGGATGTTTACCAGGCTTGTGCTTCACATAATCAAAAACTTCGTCCTCAAAACTAAACAACGGTTTTCATGGCTAAAACTTGTCATCCAGAGTATGAACGGGGATTCACTTGGGGGGGGGACCCTTTCAACGGGAAACGCTCGGCAATATGCCTTCATTACACCCGTTTCATATCACTAACTTCTGGGCCAGCAGCTATTTAATAAGACAAACACTAATGGCCGCGGACTATAAAACCACTCATAAATTGTGCAACGTGTTTGGGATTGTAAGCCTTCTGTTGACTCGAAGAACACTTGTGGGCAGCTACATCTTTTGTTACATTTCAAAACTTGTTGGTACAGTACTGCAGTTTTAGAACACTCTGCTACTGAGAGATACTGAACGTGGTGAACCAAATAAACATAGGAATATTAATCAGACTGAGAACATCAGAATGGTGGACGTTTCTTGCACAGGTCATAAATGCTCGAAATTATTTCTTACATGTGCGGGTACGTGGCCCCACGTTGAAGATTTTCATCATGATCAGTGTAAATGTGAAGCCTGTTGACCAAGGGCGCATCTGCCATTGGAAAATTGATATGAGTGTTTTAAGCCTTAGGAAGCAGCCATGAAAGAGCCTTGCTAAGCAACATTGTTATGAACATTGTTCTGTTTGAGTGTGAAGCCACTCGGTCAAGGTCGTAAAGCGAAAAAATGTTGCGCGAGTAAGAAGATGCATTGCTGCTAATTGTAGGTGGGAGTGTTCAAAGCTCATTGTCTGCCATCATGCATAATCAAGTGAAACTGCCAAAAAAAAAAAAAAAAAAAGACTGCTAGGTCGCTTCTCATAGAGTCAGTGTTGATAATGTTGCCACGGGGCATTGAAAAGGTTGAATAGCTAACTACGTGGTTATGGGGGCGTTAACCGCAGTTAAAAGAAAGGAGATTCTGCGAGAGGTTCTGGTAAAAGACAGGGACGAGGCGTGCTCGTTGCGTAATTCATTACGCGTGCTAGCGGCAGCCCAGCCTGTTCTCTCATAAATACTGCAAATACATTTTTCCACGACATCCTTGCACTCATAACTAGTAAAAGCTTGTTAATTCGAACTTAAATAATTCAAACTTATGGATAATTGGACCTGCACAGTCTGGTCCGGCCAAGTCTCCATAGAATTCTTATAAAGCAGCCCGTTAATTCGAACACAAGTAGGTTCCACCATGGTTGATTCGAACTATGACCAACCTCGCCGGCAACTTGGAGCCTGGCCAACGGCTAGAGAAACGTACCCTGTGGCTACACACGAGAATACATTGAATGGAGAAGAAAAAATGGAATAAAACCGTCTAAATCCTGCATGGCGGGCATTTTCAAAGCCGCATTTCTTGTGAACTCGGTCGATAAGGACGCAAGCACTGAGGTGTGCGTGGCGCTATGGCAGACAAGGGCATAAAATCACAGGTCAGAAGTGCAGAACTTCTCACTTGTAATGACGAAAAAAAGGACAAGGATGGAGCCCATTGTGGCTGGCCGCTCAGAAGTTGGGGCCAGATGAAATGCTGCCCATCTCTTCAGTTTTGAAGGCGAAGATGAGGCTTTCCGCTGCATTCATTTGTCAGAGCAAGAAGTGCTGACTATTGCCTTTAGAAAGAAAAGGCAGGTCGCAATCACGGGCTCTTTGAAGCACCATGTTTTGAAGCACCATTGGGAAGCACTAAGGCTTCCCGATTGCAGATGTACTGTCTTTATTCACTTTCTTTAGTTCAAAGTTTTATTAATTCGAACTGAGAAGGCGTCCCCTTTGGGGTTCGAATTAACGAGCTCTTACTGTATACTCATAAAGGTGAACTCGTGTATTGAATTCTTTGTGGTCTGTGTGTTTTTGGCACGGCCTACAAAGGAAGGAAGGAAGGAACAGTACAGAAAGGCAGGGAGGCTCACCAGGGAACTGTCCGGTTGGCGGCCTAGAAATTTTTTATGAAGACTGTACATATGCATAAAATGTAAATTTTAAACTATCACGGCATTTCTCCAGATATGTAACATACATGCAGAAACAGATTTAGGAAATTGCGTTGTTTCGGAGACGTAATATTGAGAGGCATGTTCTGCATGTACAACGCAATGCATACATAACACACAAAAGGTTGGCGCTTGTTTTATTCAACATCAAAATGGCACAAATTCTCGATAAATTGTGTTATATAAAATCATCTAAAATTTAGCGTAGAAAAATAAGAAAATGCAGAGCTCGCAGGTCTAAATGCCAGTGCAGGTGAGGATCTATTATCAACTTGTTGCCTGTGCACAAGCACAGGCAGAGATGATTGAATGCCCCAGTAAAGGTGAGGGTACGTATTATAAAAATACAAAATAAAAACAAACAATGGTCGGCTTCATGCAGACACAATATCAGAGGAGCAACACGCAATATTTACATATCGTACATGTGACACAATCTTGTTTACCTGCCCACACCCACTGTGTGTGGGCAAGAAACGTGCGAGTCTTTACGAAAGCTCGGGCACGAAATTAGGGTGGACGACCAGGATGGGGTTGTCGTCTTCCTCTGCATCTGCATCGGAGCCCTTGAGTCCGCCCTTGGGGGACAATGCGATCAGAATGTGGTCCTGCCGGCACAAGAAAATGCAACGATTAGTGCCGCCGTTATAACTCACTCGTACGATTATTCAACAAGAAGCTGCTATTAGGAAGCCACTGTTATTACACAAAGGTGATTTATGCTTAGAGCGATTGCACAGGCAGCGGCAAACCTTGAACCAGTTTTTTTAGGAGAGACAGAGGTAAGACAGCGGATGACAGTGACTTATTTTAGCAGTGATCCTGCTGATATTGGCTTCCCCTGCTTCAGTAAGCTTGCTTGAAGAGTGTACCACTCGAGCGTCTTTTTGCCATCAGCCGAATAGCAAAGGTATGGTCAGAGACTGAACAGCAATAAAAGACCAAACCTTCTCTGTTCAATTACGAAATATGCGGTTAGATTGAAAACCATTCAAACAAAACCATTACTTTCTTCGAGGACGAAAATCACTCTTCACACAGGCCTACAAATTTGGTTCAAGAGGCGTTCTGTTACAGCAAGGGCAAAGCTATAAGTTACGAAGTTGCCCCAAGAAATGCGTCGCAAAACGTTACGCTGTGCTCATGAAACACCTCCCAGGCTGGGCTCCAGTGGCCAGTGATGAGAGCCCGTGGTATCGCACTTACGCGGTGGGACCAGTCGGTCGATGACCTTCTCGACAACGGTTCTTGCGCTGGATGAGCTCCTCCTGGCTCTCGATCTCGCTCTCGACCTCCTTTGAGGTACCAGTTGATGAGGTCCATGCGCTTGACGCCTCCGTTCCTCTTCGGCAGCCGCCCCTTCTTTCCCCTCCGCAGCTGTCGCAAACAAGGACATTGTTTAGCTTAGCTTGTCTCTCAGATTGATCAGCAAGCTATAGAAACATGACGACAAGTGACAGTGGATGATCCAGTTCCTAACTGCTGAAGAGTGTTGATCCAGCTTGAATTCAACACCTAACACTGGCAGCATGTGCTGACAAATCTGTCTTGCAAGGCAAACAGCGGACACAGATGAACAATTTAGACAGAGCCGTTAAGACCAAGCAACACTGGCAAGCTGCTTTTGCCCGATGTTCACTGTTTTCCCGGCAACTTCATTCCACGTGGCAAACCATTGCTCCGGATGCATTAGCTCTGAAACAGCGTTCGGTTCTGCATCATTACAAGCTCATACTCCCGGTGCAGAATTCTGAGTTTGTCCATTTCAGTCGTGACGAGGCCTCCGACCAGTGACGCGTTGCAGAAACAACAACCGCCTCGCCTCAGTTGCACTGCATTACATCCGGGTCATGTGCTAAATTAAGCCAATCAGGGCTTGCTCGAAACAGACGTGAAATGAACACCACCCCTCATTTGTTCCCACATGAATTTCACTTGCTTGCACTCCTAAGAATACTTTGAAAAGACGATTCTACACTGATACAGACGTCGTAGACGCGGTGACCAAGTGGCTCAAGGTGCAACCACTGTCTTCCATTGCAAATGGCGTCCACAGCCTATCCAAACTTGCACTGCAGAGCCAAATTGGCCAATTTGCGTGAACGGCCATAGAAAAACAACCACTTCAACATGCTGGCACAATACGGGCAAGTCCCCATTGTAAGCGGAAAGTGCAATACAACGGAGCAGCAATGTTCTGTGCCAAGATAGGAGGTACAAGCCTGCCACTTCCAAATCAATGCACAACGATAATTAAACTTGTTGATATGCCGCCCTTACCTCTAAACTGAGCTGAAACTTACCAAACCAACTTTATTTACAAAAATAATGGGCAGAGTTGAGCTAACAGAACAATAATAATAATAAAAAAAAAGAAATCAATCTAGGGGAAAAAAATATTGGCATCGCTAGGGCTCGAACCCAAATTGTTCAACTGTTCATTCCAAAACCTGCGACTCTACTGCTAGGCTACTGAGGCAGAAGAATGGAGGTATTATAGCAGCTGCATAAAATAGAAGGGGTGTTCCAAGCAAACTAGTAGATGGTGCAGAAGGTGCACAGGAAATGCCAGGCTTGTACCTACAAGGAACGGAATCTCCCGCGTCGGAGCCCCGTCCATCGACCCCACCCACCTTCGAGGCGGCTCTCCTCCCGCAGCAGGTGCAACACGAGCAGGTTGGCGTCTTCTTGTACTCCTCGTAGGACAGTGTCAGGCCTTCTGCTGGGCGGCCGGCAGCGCTGGCTTCTTCTTGGCCTCCTCCTCGTCCTTCTTCTTCTTCTTGGGCCGAATGACAGCGCTGACGTCGTCGCCTTCGACACCATTGACGGGCGGAGGCTCGTCCACCTCCATGGCGTCACTCCTCCGGGGCATTGTTGTCCTGGGGCCCAAGAGCCTTCTTCCTCTCATCTCCTCCTCTTCCTCGTAGAGATGGATGTCGGGCCTGCTCGACACGGATGATGGACTTGTTGAGGAGCGGTATGCCTCCTTGACGTGCTTCGGGAGAGAACCTGTAAGTGACGACCGGAATGCTTGACACACGTCACTTGCCAGCCAATTCTGCGCTGTGGCTGTCAGTGGGCTGATATACGTCTATCACCTGTCTCTTGTTCACAGTTGTTGAGCGTTATTTTGCTCTCAGTCAACATAAGGCCAACTGCTTGGTCAGCTAAGTTGGTGGAGTAATTGCTTTAGGTATGGTACAAGCACGGTAGGGGGGCAGCAGAAAGTTTGGTGGGCAGATGAGATCAAGAAGATTGCGGGGATATAAATTAGGTCGCAGTTAGCACAGGACCGAGATAATTGGAGATCTATGGGAGAGGCCTTCTTTGCCCTGCGGTGGGTTTGTAGACAGGCTGCTGCGGGCTGATGATGACAAGTTTGATCACCAGACTAGTCAAAGCGCTTCTTGTACCCGTACATTTCTTGTGAAAGCTGCTTGCTTTTGAAATCCCATGTCTGGATTTGATAATTTGGAATTTTTTTCTTTCACAGCAGTGTCTCGGTACAACTCAAACATGCTCTTGACAGCCCCTTAAAAAAATAACATTCCTGAAACTATTTCTCAGTTGGTTTCTCCAAGCTGGAATGTACTCAGGAAATGCAGGAGGGCTCATAGATTTATCAAGTTATTTCGTTGCTCAATGTTGCTGACAAATGGCACCCAATGTTGTTTTGGCAGCATCGTTACATTTAAAACTTGAAAGTTGGACTTCTAAACTAAACATTTTAACACAAAGTTCACTAATTGCGAGTGACTAAAGTCACTCCCATAGCCGATGGAGACAGCTTAACTCTTGCAGTAAAGAACTAGAATAGTTGCAGGAAGTTTAATAAAAACAATAATAAAAAAGGATAGTAATTAGAATGAGAACAACAGTAATGCACCTCTACTAATACTTATTGCTTGTAAATCGGAGATGGAAGTTGCCTCCAAAACAACAGCCATGACAGCTACTTGTTTATTTATTGCTGCATTTGTCTTACGCCATAACAAGGTTTCTGCAAAGCTCTCAGCTCAGCCAATTCATTTTCAAGCGACGCTCGCACAACAAAATTGTGAATTTCACTTTCCTCATTGGCAATCGCAGAGTATTCGCTTCAAGTCACAAATGACTGCTTCGATTTGAAATCACACTAACAAAATAATTATTTGCTTCATGTTCACTTTGAAACAAGATGACCACTGTTTACACTGGTCTACTTAGGACTGTTGCTCAGTTTTCTTTCCCAGCTGTTCTCACAGGAAGCTAACTAATATCGTAACCAATAATGGGAAGAGCCCCCCCCTGGCTTGCCTTGTCGGAGCAGTGCATGCGTGCGATGCCCTCGGCGATGCGGATCATGCTCTCGAGCTGCCGGACCGGTGATGCGCCAGGACGACTTTGGAGATTCCGCCCGCGTCACGCTGCCGCAGCTGACGGGTACTGCTCCACCAGGATAGTCGCGTGCCCTCTGTGCTCACCTGGGTTTCAACAGGAGCGCAAGAGGGGCTCGCTTCATGCTCGCAGCAAAAAAGAAAGGAAACGTAGCACTTCTCTCGCTGACAAAAATGCCACTGTCTGTCATGTAAGTGGTAGGGCTCCATAATGGTTACGAGACAAAGCATTTAATGAATTATTGTGCCAAGCTGTCGTAAACGGATAAATTATAATGATGCTAGTTTGTAAACTGATGATAGGTGCAGGTTTTGCAAGAGAAAAATGACGACAATAATGTGGGCAGGGTAGCATTGCAAGCAATAGAAAGACAAGAGTGCTGTCTTAAAGGAGTACTGACACCAATTTTTGGCATTAATATTATTGCACAGTTCGCTTCCTTTATTCAACAGAATACCCTGGCTGAAATATGAGCGGCCTGCGACGCGAAGAACATACTCTAATTGGATCTCATTTATTGCGCCGACGGAGCAGCGCGCGGAGCGGCACTCAGCAAATGGACATCAGCGTGACATCAGCCCGTGATAGCCAAAAGAAGTGACGTGACAGCGCTCATCAAAACCTCGTGAAGTCACTTCACACGCGCAACCCCACGAGTGGCGAGCGGACGCCGGCACATTCACAAACGGGTGCACGTAGCCAGAGCTACAGGCATAACCGCTGCCCAGACAGGCACACTTGGCAAAAATAAAGTTCCACACACGGGAAAGGAAGTGATAATATAGCCCAGAATCACAATAGAAGTCGCCATCAGGACTTTAAAAGCAATCATCGAATTTCCGCCGCAATGGTAGGAACTTTATTTTTGTGTGTGGAACTTCAAGCAGCTCAGCCGTTCAGCTCCGGCGGCGGCGCGGTCGAAACAACGCCCCCACCGGCCTCCGCAGTGTTTTGACGTCCGGATAAAGCGGTGAGGTCATGCCGGGATTCTGTCATATGCGCCTTTCAGGATGGAAGTGCGAAAATTTGAAACAAACGATTTTCAGGCCGCTTAATGTAATTAATTATCGCGTGCTGAAGTATTTAAAGTGCTGTTTCGGGTTCGCCACACCATTAAGCATCGATCAAAGCAATAAAAGTGGATCATAAAATTTTCATGTCAGTACTCCTTGAAGCACTTTTTCTGGGCCACTTATGTTCTTGTGTCTTGTTTTTGTAGTTTTTTGCAGCTAACCATTACCCAACTTACTTAGGCCTCTACATTATAAAAACACCCCGTATAAACAATTCGCAGCAGTGATAGAAAAAATGTGCGATAATGAGAGTAAATGAAGTGTCTGCGTGTAGGTGACGCTAAGAATTACAATGTTTGTAACACCGGTTTCCTTGCAGAGTTACTGAAACTGGATACCCACTGGTGGCCTCCAGTTTTCTGCAAACTTATTCTGCTACGACCCAGCCGAGGCCATTGACATCGAACGTTAAGGAGGGACACGGGTCTTAGAGTGATCAAAATGGCCAAAATATCGATTTTGAGAAAATCCAATTTTTGGAATTATTGTACCTTCAAGCACCTGCCTTCAAAATATCAACGCGAAATTCCATCGGGAAATACTCTAAAATCATGTTTTGAAACGTTTCGGGGGCCACGAAATGCCCCGAATTGGGCAAAAGTTGCTTCAAATTCCCGCGCGCCCCGCGGGCGAAGCAGCCGACCGATCGCCGCCATATTGGTCTTGTTTTGAAGCTTGTTTCTTTGTGCGCATTTTGCGATATCACAAAATGGCGTCGCTTGAGTAGAACGACCGCCCTTGCCAGTTTTCCGAAGGCACTTTCTCGGCCACTGATTGGCTAGAGCGGGCGCGCGCGGTTTGAGTTCGCCATACGACCCTTCCCATCGGTCGGCGCGACTGCTGTCATGGCGGTCGCCATCATGGCGTCTGCTACGCGCGTCTGACGGAGTCCGCTCTTCTGGCGCAGCGCTCGCTTAGAGCAGTTTTTTTTTACAGTTTCTTGTACTTCTTCCATCGCGTACTTTCGTGACTGATGCCAGGAGACGTACGTTTGAAGAAGACGACCCGTCATGCGCACGGGAAGCGAAAGCGTCGTCCGCCTATCCCAAAGTCGCGTGGTGCGACTTCGGGCCGCTCGACTCCGCCGGATGAGAATCGTTCGCCGCCTCGTATTGCCTCGCCTGCCCTATCGCCTGACCAACCACCTCCGGAATTCATACCTGGTCCAAGCACGTCTTGCCGGCTTGACACTAAGTACATATTACACGGCGGAGAGGATCGCCGCGCGTACGGAAAGCGCGCGGACGAGGTCAAGCGCGGAATGGAGACCAAGTCAGCAACGCAGCGGAAATTCGACCTCCTTGAAGTGGATTTGGCGCGCTCAGAGGAAGAATCCGGCACAGATTTTGTCTTAGTGGATTTTGCAATGCTGAAGGACCTTTTTGCGCACGTCAGGTGCGGCAAGTGCGGGCTGGCGGCGCCGGATTTGAGGAAGGCTGACCGGCAGTACGGCCTCGCCGTGAAGCTCGAGGTGACGTGCTCGGTTTGTGAACACCGCGTGGAACGTTTTTCCTCACCAAGGACCGAAGGATCTGGCAATATCACTCCTTTTGAAGTGAATATGAGGGCTTCGAAAAGTATTCAAAGCACCGGGAAGGGGGTGACTGCTCTGTCAGATTTTTGTGCTGGTATGAACTTGTCCCACAGAGGCCTGCACCACAAGACATTCCAAGCACACTTGAGGAAAGTGGATCAGGTTTGCGAGAACACTGCAGCAGCCTCTGAAGCTGATAGTGTGCGTGCCGTCAAGGACTTGTACTCGGACCTTGGTCAGCCGCCAAACAACATAGATGTGATGTTTGATGGCACGTGGATGACAAGGGGACGGTCGTCACACATTGGAGTGGGCTGCATCATTGAAGTGTACACCGGCTTGGTGATTGATCATGTAGTCCTCTCTAACTTTTGCTTACGGTTGCGCCATCGGACCCAAAGCTTCAGATGAGGGCTACGAAGATTGGCTGGCAGACCACGAGTGCCAGCGAAACATTGACTGTGGTGCAGGACGCATGGAGGTAGAGGCAGCCCTGATAATGTTCAAGCGCTCGCTCTCCAAGAATGGGCTGCGGTACACAACCGTGATGTCCGATGGAGATAGCCGCACCATGCACGGCTTGAAGGAAGAAGGCGTCTATGGGTTTATCCCCATAGGCCAAGAAAGCTTGCCTTTCGGCTACATTTATTTTCCCCAAAAGGCTCGTTTGAGGGCCAACAACATGATGCATTTGCGGAAAACGCTTTGCGCAGTGTCCCACCCCTGTATCCTCTCAAACTTCCAGCATAAAAACCAAGAATGAAATAGCCTCACCAAAGAACAAAAAAAGGGGGGCACCTAAAGCAAGTTTCACCCTCACACTTTTGCCGTACCCAATATTCTGGGTACCACAGTGCACTGTAATAGATGATGGCACTTTACGAAGGACTGTTGCAGTTTTCACGACGCCAGCAAGACACCACCAGATTTCACAACGCTAGCAAAATGCCAACTGATTCGAAGTCGATAAATTTTGCTAAATTCCTGATGGGGTCCGTTACTTGGACTTTTGTATCTTCAGTTCTAGTTGACATTTTTGGAATCCAAAGACAGATTTGAAAATTGGAAGAACATGTCTTTGTTACTGGGAAATTTTGAAGCTACACTACTGACGGTTCATCTCATAACACATGGCCAAAACTTTCATATTTTTGGTCACTTCCCTCAGCCTTACGCAGCTTTTTGGAAACTTCTTTTTGCTTCATAAGGTCAATCTTAGTACCATTTTTTTCAGTACAGCCTGAGGCAGCCAATGACATTCTTAGTTTTTCTGTTTAAGCTACGCATAAATAATGATTGCAGTTATTTTGATGAGCCAAAATATCGAATACTGCCATATTTTGTACTTGACATATTTTTTTAGGATTCCGTGACTTTAGAGAAAAACGAAGAATGTCATCGGGTATGGGAACTCTCTGGCTATCCATTCATGTAATTAAAAGCGACAAAATACAATGTGAAGTTCATTAAAGCTGCGTAAGAAATTACCTAATTGCGGTTTAGACTTTGTATGATAACTTTTGAACTAACAGCACCAGCTCAAATATAATTGCATATTTGAAATCTACAGAGAAAAGCACACCCGTGTGCAAATTTTCATAAGTTTCTAGCCATAAATAAAAAAGTTAGTTTTAAGACCCTCGTCCCCCCTTAAAGGAGCCATGAAGAGAAAACACAAGTTTGGTTCATTCGAAAGATTGCCTCGTTAGAACCATAACGACACCACTTATAACGCAAACTTCGCTCAAATAAGCTACATAATTAGGAAAAAAAGGGAATGGTCATGCGACCCACCAGCTCATTTCCCGCAACAGAACCTATGCCGTCACATGGGCTAAGCTCTGCGATTGGCGGAGGCTGGCAGAAGCAAACGCATGTTAGGCAGGGCTTACAGTTTGCATAGCGAGCTAAATGCCCGTGAAACATACTGCACATTCTTTTTATGACAGAGAACGGTGGAGTAAACGGTTGAAGGTCCGAACGAACTCGCAAGCGTGTGCGCCAATGCGTACGAAACTAGCGCGCCGGCCGAGCTCGACATCTCGCCGTCGCGCAGACGAATTTTCGGGTTCGAGGCTCTTCGGGGCCAACGAACCGTTCCAGCACGCACAGCCGCGATTTTGCTTCGTATCGTAATCCCTTCGCAGGAGGTTGTCCGTCATATCGCCAACCAGCAAAGGTAAAAATAGAAACGAGGGGAGTAAGGAACAGCAAGAAGCGACGAGATAGTGCCAGTCGTCGCGTAAGTTTCGAATGGTGTTGGCTTGCTGCTGTCGTTACGAGCTCGTTTCCAGTTTACAACCACTGAAAACTTCAGTTTGTTCAGTTACGGCAGGGACCCTTACGTTAGCTCACTCCTGGGACATGCTGGCGCTCGTCGCCGACTTCGTCAAATCGCTCTGACCTTGGGGAAAAAAATGCCGTAAACACCGCGCATTGACGCTCGTATCTTTCTGGTCGAAGCAGAGAGCTCGCGCGAACGGCTTTCCATACACGACACCGGCCAACTGGCATAAGTGATACTGCTACTGAAATTGAACTATTATTAACCGTAATCAAAACACGGCACATACGTACCAGTCTATATTCGTCCGTCGCGACGGGGCTGACGAGGCAGCGGTGCCGACGGCTGGGCGTTCGTCTGTTGGCTATCGCGGAATGGTCGCTTTCCCGTCCACCGCGTATCCCACAACTCTTGCCGCTCGTGCACTTAGAAGCATTGAGCGTTTTTGTGGTGTGAGGTTGTTAAATGCAAGCCCGAGCTCCTCGGCGAGAGTTTTGTTCTCCGGATCAGGCGATTCCATGACTAGGGCTGCGGGTGCACTAGGTTTTTCTAGTATTTCTAAAATGGCCGCCGTCTCGATCGACTCCCGCGTGTGGGTGCTATATGGAGTCGACATACTAAGTATCTGTTTCATGGACCGGCTCTATGACGCCATTGTACACGTCACGGAATGTTCAATTTTAGCGGGAGATTTAAAATTTTGGCTTAAATTGCCTTATTTCTCAGTGAATAATGCATCATTTGCTTCCGGGAAAGCGCTTGGGGTACTATGAAACACCTAATCTTTCGAATAAAACAAACTTTTGTTTTCTCTTCATGGCTCCTTTAAAAACTTTGCGACCAATCTGCACCCGCAGCCAAGCTATTGTCAATAGTGAGGACTAGCTTCCCTTCCTGCCTTACCTTGGGCTTGAACATGCGTGCAAACTGGATGTAGCGCTGAATGTCCTCGTGGCTGTAAGTCTTCTCCAGGCTGTCACTGTGGTGGCAGTGCAGGTCGATGATGCGCCGCGCTATGGCATAGTCGGTGACCTGTGGTTGGCAAGACAGAGCATTGCACACTTCATTCATTGCACACACAGTACATTTTTTCTTTTCGCAACAGCTAGGACAAAGATGCTCCATAATAGGGCCTTTTTCACGCTTTACCTGTTGAAGAAAACTGTGATGCAGTCGCCTTTTACTGCCTCAATCGAGACTGACCAAACAGCTCTTCTTCACTACATATTCCTCTTTTACAGCACAATGAGCGGCTTCAGATTTCACCCTGTACAGAAGGCTGCTTGCCCTGACAGCGATCTTTTGATTTTTTTTTATTTTGTAGAAAAAAGCGCTCCAACCAGACTACAGCTCCAGATAAAAAAGACCCAGTGTGTGCCGGCACAGTCCAGAGTGGGCCTATTACAGGGTGCACAGTAACTGTGAAGTTAGTTGACAGTAGGCCTCCACGTTCACTTACTGCCAGACTTCTCAAAGCAAGTGTTAACAGACTTTTTTTTTCTTTTTTTTTTTGTGAGCGCGATGACAGTGAAAACGCTAAAAAATAAAAAGAGGGAAGGAATAGTTTTCAAAATATTTGCAGTGTTCCCGCAGCACACCTTTACAATGCAAGCCGTCATAATAATAGCAATACAAAACAGTCTCATTGAAAAGAGCACCTTATTTATGAGCTCAAAAACACAAATTGGTAATAATCACTTTGTAGCAACGGCATATGTGATGATGACCTATTTTTGCAGCCACAATTTAGCAGGTTGGCTGCAAGAAATATTTGCACAAGCCACTGTTGTATTGAAAATCGTCGCAGACAGTGAAACGTGGTGGCCCACCTCGTTGCACTCGTCCACCAGGATGAAGAAGAGGTCGAAGCGGGACATGATGGGCGGCGAAAGGGCGATGTTCTGGCGCAGCGACTTGGTGCGGTCGTAGCGGCCTCCGATCGGATTGGCCGCGGCCAGGATGGAGGTCCGGGCATTCAGTGTGGCCTGCGAGGTGAGCAGAGTTGTGGCGAGTGTTTCATTGGCGATGCCCCTCCCGTCATCTCTGTTACAAGAGGAGAAATTTGCATGAATAGCGAGCGTTATGTAACACAAGCGTGTTGCAGCTTGTGGCCCTTTGAGGGAAGGAAACTGAATCACGTAATACAGTAAAAGCTCGCTGCAAGAGACACTCAAGGGAGTCAGGAAAACATGTCTCTTTTAACCAAGGTCTCCTGTATGCAATGTTGCTTACATGGCTAGCATAGGGAAAATTAACCAAACCATTCTCGTTCAACGTCTCTTATGACCAAGTGCCTCTTGTAATGACGTTTTACTGTATTACATACTGTACCGTATTACACAGCGTGTGAGAACACATGCAGCAAGCGTTGCCGTTATCCCTCTGCGCAACACCCTAGCCACTGTGCTGACAGGTAAGGCGTGTATAAAATCTTGGCGGCATTAGTCACAAACAACAAGCTTGTCTTGGGACAGAAAAGGGGCAGGGCAAGAAATGTTTGAGACCAACTCTTATCTTTTATTCAAAGAATTCTCTCATCCTTCTATTCACTGACACTTGCACATAAATCACTGCCCATAGCACAACCCAACATGATAAGGGAGGCAAGACAACTGCGAACTAACCCTACCTGCTGGTTTACGCTTGCAGGGAAGCTGCCCATGCGAAGTTACCGTGGTCAGTGAAACCGTTCACAACTTTTTCTCAACACCACCATTCGTCTCGCAGTGGAGAGCCCCTCCCCTTCGTCACCTTGACTCCAGCCTTGGTGATGGAGATGGTCTGCTGCTCCATGGCTTCGTGGATGGCCACCTGGTCGCGCAGGTCCATCTTGTCAAACTCGTCAATGCAGCACACGCCCTGAGAAGGGGGAGACGACCACGAGGTGAGCGATTCAGTGTGACACGTCGAGCCAACAAATACTCTGGGAGCCCATCTGCTTACAGCTGAACCTAGTTATAAGAGGCATGGATGTAACAGAAAGATATGGTTGGCCGCCCTGTCTTTCCAATTAATTTTACTTCTTTTATAACAGACATAAGATGTAGAAGATAGTCGTTATAAAAGAAAAGTTCTCCTTGAATTTTGGTCAACAATCTCGCTTGTAACAGACATTTTATCTTCAGATGCAGTGCCACCAGTCACTCACTGCAGTTGCATCCATTGTGGAAAACAAAGAAGACCGCAGGACACATGCAGTCGCTATTCATTATAACTTCAGCAAACACACAGTGGTTCAGTCAGCTATGAAATTGACAATGAGAAGCCCTGCCAATGGAAATGCGACTTGCAGAAGTGGTTAAAGCTTGGCACCAAGTGTAACAAGCGCGAATGCACATGTGGACTTCTGTGCAAGCCAAGAATACCAGGAGCATGCAGTGGACTCTCCTAATCGCGAAGCTCCAAATCCAGAAGCGTCGCATTTGTAAGTCCTGCAAGCGTGATGAATAGCCAGAGCACACAGCGGAACAAGCTGTGCGCCCTGGCTATTCCTCAGGCTTGTGAACTAGACATCTACAATTCTTCTTCCTCCACAAACAGTGAAAGAAGGGAAAAGCTTGAAGAAGATGTAAAAACAGAGTAAACACAGTCATAAAGCCAACAGAGCTATTTCATGAATTCTGGGGGAAAAACATCAATTATAATAAACCTTTTGCAACATGCTGTAGGTAGGGGTTGATTAGTAAGTGAAAACATGGTGCCCTGCTTATAAAAGACCTCTTGGAAGAGACAGAAACTGCTCCCCAGTACGTGCCTCTTATAAAGGGGTTTCAACTCTACCAGATTATAATTTCCCTAACCACTGGCACAGTTCACGTCTTTCCAAATTCATTAATGAGCGAAGCCAGCCCAAAAAAAGTTCTGTGTATGCTCAACAACATTGCCCTCCCATCGTTCAGCGAAAATCTTGCCAAACTTGAATGCAAAACTGTTGCATGAATAACAAGCCATGCACTTGGAACAGTTTGACTTCAAGAATGGAGAATGGGAAGAATTCGCTCACATTGTCAGCAAGCATGAGAGCGCCAGCCTCGATGACGAATTCATGAGACTCTTCATCACGGACGACGGCGGCTGTAAGACCGGCCGCACTCGAGGCCTTGCCGCTGGTGTAGACAGCACGCGGTGCAAACTCTGACACCTGCCTGAAGGACAGACAACACACAATCAGTCAACCCCCAGGCTGCTTGCAAAGCCCAGAATAAAATTGCGCTCCATAAAATTCCAGAAATTTATTTCTATTCTGAGTTTGTAATGCATTTGCATGCAACCTTTTCTCGCATGAGTACACATCAGCACTGAATTCAGGCAGCCAGTAAGCTCACTAGTGAGTATGCAATAATATTGTCGGATTCAGAATTTGGTCTCTTTGCAGATTTGACTTTCACTGTACCATAATTTATTAATATTGCAAAGCAATCGCTATGTGGTGGCATATCATTACAGAGTAAATTAATTGCACAAATTAGCTGCACAGCTCAGACTATCCCTAAACCAGTCCAGCAAAGACCCGCCAACATTTCAACTTGACTGCCCGTGCTATCTCACCCTCAAGACAACACTAATCATGGAAGCAGAACTCGGAATACTTTCCCACTAAACGAATATACAACCCTGCCAAGCCGTATTTGATGAAGAGGAAAGAAAAGCTACAGAAATATTAACAATATAGAGTAATAATAACAAATTTGTGCAACTGCTGTTTCAAGAATGCACGTTAATAGGTTGCACTTTGAAGTACCGTATTTCACGGTGCATAAATCAAGTTTTCTCTTCCTCAAAAAATCCAATTATGCAAGTTATATGCACAATTTCCTGCACATTTCAGCCTAAACAGCATTGTGAAGGGTGGGAAAAAAAAAAATGGCCACATTTCCACCCAATGTCCACTCAAAGCATTGATGCTGTCTCCCTGGTGGGGAAAAGGGGCTTTGAAACAGGAAATGAAGTGCACTATGCAATCGCGATTCTCTAATGGCGGCATAAAAAAAAAAAAAAAATAAACGGAGAATACTAGTGTTGCAGCTAGGTGCTTTGTCCTTGCTGCTTCAATGTCAGTTCACTTCATTAGACTGTCGCAGATGTTGAGCAAAGACATCATACAAACGATGGCTTTGTCAAGATTGACTACACCTCGAAGTAGCGAGAGGAAATCTTGAGTGCTCAAAAGCAATTTGAAAGAACTCATTACTATTTTTAGTACGTGCAGCACATTCGCTCATTGTTTAAAATTTTGTGATGTAACATATGGCAGCTGCTAAAAAAAAAAAAAAATAAAGGCTGCATGGCGAGTACATCCAGAATAAAAAGAAAAAAAAAATATTTCTCCCACTTGAGTAATACCTGGCAATGACCAAACTTCCAGCGAAAATGGCAGTTAGTAGAGGGTGCAACTTGAAGACCAGAAAACATGGTATGAGCAGCTTGTCTGGCATCTAAGAAGCACGATTTTGAAGGTACGTTGCGCTTGCAGTGAACAGAGACAAGCACGGGAAAAAAAACAGACTTTCACGAGAAGACGGCGCACTAACAACTGATTTATTCTGAACAAAACAAAAACATATATAGAAAACACAGAATGCAACAACGAATTCCAGATAGATGGGGAGGGGGAGTCAGACGGGTGAAATATACTGATAAAAAGATAGCGGTGGTCGAAGCGGGTCCACGTGCAGTCATTAGAAAGATGATTCTAAAAACTTAATCTCACGCTGGGTGAGCGCAATAGAAGGGGTGCCCACGCATTCACCCTCACGCCCTGAAATCATTGAAAAACGCTTCGTAAATCGCCCGGGACATTTTATGTTTAGCGCGGAACAAAATGGTGGTTTCGTCAAATGCGACCTCACACTTGCACCTCGCACCGGTGTGCTGCAAGATTTCCCACTGTGCTGACTTGTTGGCAGGCATATCTATGCTCACGCAGTCTTTCGTTGATACATTGGCCTGATTGCCCAATGTAGAAACGACCCGCAAGACAAAGGTATCTTATATACAACACCCTGCGTGCAATTCCCAAATTTTCGCACGTGCCGAACCTTGCATGTTGCCTTAGACGCTCCCTTTTCTTTTCTTAACTGCAAAGCCTTACAAAGGCCACCGAACTTGTTGCATTCTGTGTTTTCTATACATGTTTTTGTTTTGAATAAATCAGTTGTTAGTGCGCCGTCTTTTTCATGAAAGTCTACGTTTTTTTTCCCCGTGCCCGTCTCTGTGTTCACAGCAAGCGCAACGTACCTTCCAAACCATGTTACACCAACTAGCCCGACATCAAGCTTTACCGAAGAAGCCCGAGTTCAAGCGGGGCCCGATGCGCTCACTTGAGGAACTGGCTCTTGGCCGTGCTGGGGTCTCCCACAATGCAGACGTTGATGTCGCCCCTGAGTGTGGTGTTTTCCTCGGTTGTCTTGGGCACACCGCCAAACAGCATGATCAGGATTCCACGCTTGATCTCATCATTGCCTGCAAAGGTGAAACGCACGCATAAGGCAAAACACTTGCATTGCAGTCTGTTTTTTGCAGCGAGACCTACAATGGCCATATTCTCGCCGTTTCGCTGCAACCGGTGGCCGCACCTCAGTACCCTAGCTGGCAGCGGTTCCTAGGGAACGTGCGACAACTAGGGAACCTGGTGATTCCCTAGCTGCAGCAGCTGGCAGCACCGCGCCAAATTACACACACACACACACACACGCACACACACATTATATAGAAATAAAAATGAAAATAGATTTTTGAAATTGAATAGAAAAATTGGAAAAAAAAAAAATCGCATATATAGAAGGTGCAGCTCGGTAGGATTAGTCATCAGGCTTTGTCGTCTGAATGAAACCAAGAGGGGGCAGCGAGCCAAAGAACGAGCCGCACGCCTCGAGAAGCGTCATAACTGTACAGAAAACCAAGCTAAAAGATAGCATTAACCACACCTCTCACTACACACACCCAGGCATAACTGAGCTAAGCCACAGCCAATTTTTTTTTTTTCAAATTTAGTTCATCTAGTGCAGAACAGCAAAAGTGTGAAATGGTCAATGCTGCCTGAGTATGAAACCGCTCAAGTCAAAGCTACATGTTGCAGTGCTGATGAAGGTTTGATGTATTTAGCTCAGTATCCCTTCGAGTGATCTAGCCTACATGAACAGCAGGGAGAAATAGTTTGAAAATCCTCTACACTATCATGTAGTGTAGGATACAGTTATACAAACAAGTAATTGAGTAAGTGCGGAGAATACAGCTGCCCAGGTAGCCGAGTTGGTAAGGCATTGGATGCCCAATCCAAAAATATAAAAGTCGTGGGTTTGGTCCCTATCTTGGGCACACGTTTTTTCTTCACTTTCTTTACCAACATTCCAACAAATGGGCACCTTCATTCGTAAAACAGTCCAAACTACTCCCCCCTAAGCTTTACATAGCAGCATGCTAGTCTGCTGGCTTTCCTATTGTATTCACTCAACAATCCCCTCTTTTTTTTAATCGCACATATATATGGCTCCTTCATAGGCACCGTTGCAGCTGAGGGGGTTTTCGGACCACACAGGAAGTTTGCGTTTGCTGTCTTCACAGTAAAAACTCTGAGAAGTGCCCCAAAGAGAGCTTTAGCTCCCAAAAGCGACAAGCTTCTGTGTCCACCCAGGAAACATTCTGGTCAGAGTTGAAACAACGTGCTTTGGTCCCTTGGTGCAAAGGATTCCGTCAGTGAGGATTCACATAAGGAGCAGAAGGAGAAGGGAGATGTCCCTCGAGATGAAAAGCTTCCGAGTACTAATCCCTCCGCAGCAGCCTTTAAAAAAAGAAGAGTGGGAAAGAGAGACGAGAGGCTCACCGTGGATGGTGGGGAAGAGGCTGGCGATGAGGTTGTGGTAGAGGTTCTTATCCTGGCTCATGGCGTAGATGCGGTCCCACTGCTGCGGGGTCAGCTGCTGCTTCATGGCCTCTGGCGTGAGCTCCTCGGCTGAGGCCGCCTTGCCCCCCAGCTGCGTGAATGGGGAACAAGCGAACAGATTGGTCAACAACACCTGACACGCCCTCCGACCGCCAAGGAAGAACTTAAATCTGCTGGGTCAACTTACAATCACACTAGTACCAGCTGTGGCATTTACATGAAAGAAAGCGCACAGCCAAAGCTAAACCCGACCGATGTTCATAACTTCGTTTTCCACCTTGTCGAAGAGGATTAGTTAAACAACCAACTAGTAGTCCTTCATAAGCTAAGGGACCAGGATGTTTAAGAGGTCACAGCGGCTTTCTAACGAACACACAAACAACCCAGCAACTTTTCGCATAGCACCGTGTATACCCGCATTTTCTGAACAAAAATACGAAGCCTGTTCATTACTTGAGGGCTAAAAAAAAAAAAAAAATCAAATGTTCCTGGTCAATGTAGGTCTGTGTTTATTTACTATGCGAGTGCAATCGCTACCAAGTAAATATGGCGGTAAGCAGCAGTGTCTGTTTCAGACTAGTGAATTTCTGCACCAGAGAGATTAAAAAAGACTGATTTTTTTTTTTTTTTTACATTTACAAAAAAGCAAACTGGTGTTCAACCGTCTTAGATGAATGCCGCCCCAGCTTGGATTGGCTTGGCTACTGACCCTGGGGTTGGTCTGCTCGACCGTGCAGGCGAGGAAGGCCAGCCGGTAGGACATCTCGCGCACGCCCAGGTTCTTGAGGCCACGGACGCCCTCCGCCTCAAAGCCCTCTGGGCCTTTGTGGTGCGCTGAGCTTTCTGTGCGCAGGCCTAAAAGAACGGGGGAGAGAAAGAGCAAAAAGAGAGAGAAAGGTTACTATGAAAAAGATTCCTATAAAAAAGGGATCAACCACGTTTGTTTTTCTTAAATCCCCCCCCCCCCACAATGCACTCTTTAAGTGCAGGTAAAAAACAGACAACCACTGGTAAGGTAACCGCGCACCACTCTTTTTTTCTAAAGATTGCATTATGCGGTCAATGATGCGGATTATATATGGGGCTATTTTTCTTGCCCTTCAGTGGTGTGTTGGGGCATATTTCACCTCAACGCATTTCTGTTTCAACAAAACTTTTTGCACATCCCATCAATTTCGTTGTAGCGGGATTTGACTGTAGCAGGAAGTCTGCCAGTGAAGATGCATTGTTCCTGGGGCTCCTTTTCACTTTAAGTGGTAAAAAGATATCGATCATGGGTTAGTCACATGTTGACATCACGAGCTGAACCGTACCCTGGAAGGCTGGCTGCCAATCATAAGTTACAAAAAAAGCACCTCTATACTGGTACAAAAGAAAATAGAAGCTAATGTTACACATACAATGGTAGAGTAAGTTGGGAAGACCACAAAAGAAAAGGCACATCTTCTAATAAAAAAGAAAATACTACAGTTAAACCTCGATGTAACGAACTTCAATTTAACGAAACCCTCGATGTAACGAACCACTGAATTTTTTGTAACTTCAAGTGTATGCACACCATGTATTTTCACCCTCTGTGTAACGAAGTCCCGTTTGCCGGAATTTCAATGTAACGAAGTTTCATGGAGAACGAGGCACGATATTTAGGTTGTAGAAGTAGATTTTGGGAGACGCAAGCGCCGAAATTGGATCCCAATAAAACGCGAACGGCGACACGGGTCCGCCCAATGCCGCGGATGCAGCCAGCCACGGAGTCTTTGATTAAGTCCCTTGCCTACAAACTGCGTGGCGTGCATACACGGCTGGCGCACTGTTTCTGTCGGAGCTTAATCGTCTACGGCTTAATCGGCATCAGCGTGAACCGCACGCAGCGTTTTCTCCCTGCAAAAACGCAAAACGCGCCCCGCAAGCCACAGGCGCGCTGACGCAGCCGCGGAGACCACCCGCGCAATGCGGGTAGCTCCAGCGACCGCTTCTAACCTCTCGTTGAAACGCAACTCGAGGGGCATATGAGAGGGGCGTGCGAGAAAAAAAAGCGGATAACGTGGGCGAAATTTTCATTGTAAAACGTGACACGCACCGCTTACGAAAGCGCCCATCAAATATCCTCCGCGGTGGTAAGCCTAATCGCCACTGGCGTTGCCGCCGCCGCCGCAAGCCGCCGCTTTGCACTTTGTTCGAGTTCGCTCATGCTTGTTGGGTTTCGTCGTCCCAGCAAGCATTCGTGAATCTTTATGAGCCTTGCATGCGCGTTTTTTTTCACACCGGCGTCCGCGATTGCGTGCCGGCGGCGGGAAGTGACTCGCGCTGCTCGCAGCGGTGGGAGGAGCCTGACCAGCTTCGCCATGGTTTCGCCAATGGGGAGGCGCGCACCCTACGGCGGGAGCTTCGAAGCGCTCGGGGATGCTGGCTGGCTAGACGATAAGACCGCCGCGAAGGATATTTGATGGGCGCTCTCGTAAGCGGAGCGTATGACATTTTACAGTGAAAATTTCGCCCACGTTATCCGCTTTTTTTTCTCGCATACCCCTCTCGTTTGCCCCTCGAGTTGCGTTTCAGCGAGCGGTAGAATCGGTCGCTGGAGCTACCCGCATCGCGCGGGTGGTCTCCGCAGCTGCGTCAGCGCGCCTGTGGCTTCCGGGTTTTTGCGGGAAGAAAACGCTCCATGCGGATCACGCTGATGCCCGCGTAGACGATTAAGCACCGATAGAAACAGAAACAGTGCGCCGGCCGTGTATGCGCGCCACGTTTTCTTTTTCAGGAAACGCTTCACGGGATGAACACTTCATTATAACCGCGAATTTCAATGTAGCGAAATTTCAATGTAACGAAGTAAATTACGAATTTTACCGACTTCGTTACATCGAGGTTTAACTGTATTAAAAAACTGTAAACTGGGGCAAGCTCTTTAAAAGAATTATTTAGAAAAGTCTAGGAAGGCAAGTCTGAAACCCCGAGTAAGGTAAAATTTTTGTTTTTCTAGCTGCTACCTCCTGTTACAACTGTACACCCCTTCTCAGTGGCCACATAGCAGCACTGAAATAGAAAACTACACTTATTTTATTCGGTGCGTTTGCTGTTGAGATTGAACGTATCACCCACACAAGCCCACCCACACACCCTCCTCCCAAAGAAACCAAACTAGCAAAGTGGAATAACCCCGAATGAACGACGTTAAAATGGCACCAGAAAAAAACTATGTGCCACTCTGGCGAGAGTACTCACCTCATGGTATCGCCTCCGAAGCAGCATTAACAGAGAACATGTCATTGGGTTAAAAATCTGTAAGAATGGTACGAAAGGAAAAAAAAAAGAAAGAAGCAGCAGTGCCCTCACCAGGGGTAGCCAACTGGCTGACGTCGGGCACCACAATGAGGGTTCCCGTGAAATCACACCGGTCACCAGCCTGGGCCACTTCGACCGCTTCCGCACGCACAATCACCTCCACACTGCACACGGGGTTGGTGGGACAGCCGGCGTATTAGTTCTCACACTCTACCATACAAAATGGCAGCGTCTTTGATCAAGCTGCCTGAAAGAGGAGTAATCAACCGCCCTAAAAGTGCTGCGTTCGCTCAAAGGCTTTGGCTGCCTTTGGTGCTCACGTAGCCTCGAGTTGACGCCCCGTGCCGTCTCTTTGACATATACCTTCCTACAGGCCAATGGAACATGCATAGAAAGGAAACACTGGCACCTCGCAAATCCCTGCGGCGAATGCGGGTGTTTTGTACTTTGATAACTCAACCATACTGCTTCACGATTCAGATCAACGCTCCCGCGAGATAGTTGAAGCAGCAGAAATTCAACTAGGCGGTTTCAGGTGTGTCGGCACAACATCGAT
Organism: Haemaphysalis longicornis; assembly: GCA_013339765.2. NCBI lineage: Eukaryota > Metazoa > Arthropoda > Arachnida > Ixodida > Ixodidae > Haemaphysalis > Haemaphysalis longicornis. The sequence goes on along the minus strand of CM023449.1, from coordinate 252,366,284 downwards.
AGCCTTGTTGGAAACAGAAGTAGCATTCTTAAAAAACAACTGGTCGTGGTAGTGACAGACACGTGTGGGACGGCACCAAGTTGGTCCTTTACTCTAATTTCTTGTGTATTGCTATTCTTCTGTACGTCTCTTGACTGCCGCCATTTTAGTCATATACATTTCACCCTCGAAACACGGCTGTTTTTGCTTTTCACCTACTACTGACAAGCAGCCACCGAGGCAGGGTCGACCGAGCCCACATCCTCAGGGGGGCTCATCAGGACAATGCCTTGGCCACTGAGCCACTGCGGAGGCAGTGAAAATTTGTGACTGCGGTAACATATATAGGAGCTCTTGTACCCCAGTTGCTGGAACAGAAACAATTGTCATGTGACGATCCTTTAAAGAAGTACTGACATGAAATTTCAAAGCTCAGATAACTACGTAAAAAGCTTCTTTTCTATATGGAGATTCCCCCTCGGAAGTTTAAGCCGTAATTGTTCAGCAGAACATATTTTAAATCAATTTTAATCCTTGCGAGCATGAGAAAGCTCATCCGCTCCATCGAGCAGACTCATCACGTCATCTGCGCTTTGACCCAAACGGCCGATGTCAGGGCTCCCGTGACGTGTCGAGGCGGCCGCGGTGGTGTTGGCGCGCGCTTTTCCGCCTTCTGCATCACGTCACAGTTTTTGGGACTGACGTCACGTGCGACTACGGCCGGTCGGGCCAGTATGGCAAGCGCGCGCCGCTCAGACCGGCATTGGTTGTGTTGAGACGAGAACAGTGACGTCAAATGCGCCTTCCCGTCATGGTGGCTGCCTCGTTCGCTTCACCAAAACTGAAACTGACACGAATAAACGGAGCTGCAAGTAATTATGTATGCTGCGTCTGACAATCTAACGTGCCATCCTATGATTAGTGAGTGAGGCACTTATAGCCGTAAACAAAAATTTCGCGTCAGTACTCCTTTAGTTTTTTTGCTTGTGGGGAGTGGGGGTTCCAGAACGAAGACTGCAAGATCTTACTTTTTGGGCTAAATTTACACAAAAGCAGAGAGGAAATGGAGATGGAGGGCGAAAACTGTGCAAGTGTGATTCAACAGCATAAACAACACACACACACCTGCGTGGGATGTTGCCCCTGGGCAGCTCTGCCTGAGTCTCCTGGATGCGGACTTTCTGGAAGTCCACAAAGGTCGACTTGTTGGGGTCGAGGATGAAGCGTGTCCGGTTCTGGCACACAGGATTCCGGCAAATGGTTGGCTGTTGGAGAAAACAACGAAAAGGAGGAGAGAGGGATGAGTTGGGAGAGACGCACTTTTCCGGAAAACAGGTCACAGTTGGGGTACTATGAGCTGAAAGCTTGAAAGTGACCTTAGACACGTGCTTAAAGGGGTTATGAAGACAAAATACAACCTAAAATAGTTTGAAAGAACTAGGCTTCAGTACCTCACTCTGCTCAATCCCAGCCACATAAGAGATTTTTTAACAGAAAAAACGAAAGTATTCAAAAACTTTCAAATTTCGCACTAGTTACATGTTATGGGCCACCACTACTAAAATAATTATCGATGTCTTAACCCTTTGAGGGTCACGGCCGTACATGTACGGCATCGGCAAACACTTTCAAAATGGTCAATGACTACATGTACGGCATTGTTTGTATCTTTAAAAAGCGTGCCTTTTTCGCCAACTTCTTGTGCTTGGCATGTGCTGCCACACTTCGGGAATACATCAATTTTTTTTTTTGCGCCGACGGCTCCTTTTTTTTTACGATTTACTTGAGCAGTGCGCCGGCTATTGTTTGCGCACCCGCTAACGAGGGGGCGCGCTGGGTATCGCACACCAGGAGCCCGGGCACCTCTCACTTCTTGCGCCTGCCACAGACCAAGGTCGCCTGCGAAACTGATGAGGCTCTTTTCTCCTTTTTTTTGTATTTTATGAGCGGTGCGCCGTCTATCGCTCCCGCATCTGGCCGCGCGTGCCCGCATGCGCGCAGCGGCTAGTTTTGGTATCGACCTCCAGGCGCTTCGCACTTTTTGTGCCCGCGAAACTGATGTCTATCTGATTTTGATTCACTCAAAGGGCTTGTTACTCTCTCGTTTTTATTTGGAATATTTCTTGTGTTACTCATGAATAAACCACATGTATGTAACAACACAAACGATTTTTTTGTCACTTTATGGTCACCCCAAAACAATTACAATAATTTTTTCTCGACACAGATTCATTTTAAGAATTTAAATCAGCAATAAAAAAAAAATCGCCCCCAAGGGGGGGGGGTGTCACACTTGGCGAAAAAATTCGACCCGCAAAGGGTTAAATGCACGCTAGCGTTCAAATGATGCGATCAAACAGAACTAGAGGCCCCACTTCAATTGCCAAGTCATGCATCTTAGCGGTGGTTATGTTGGTGGTGGCCAATCTCAGAAACACGCATCTGTGATGTCCATATCACCATTATTTGTTTGAAGTTTTCAGTAAAATTGGTTCCATTGTTATTGGGGCAAAGCAGTCTTTTTAATGAACCAAACGAATATTTCTTGTTCATGGCCCCTTTAACGGGGGTTGCCAGAGCTGGTAGATATTGCAGGACGGAGAGGTGGCCATGCGTGTTAAAAAGGCCAATAGAGCCCAGGAAGAGACAGTCTTTGCACTGGTGCTTGGTTAGTAGGCAGTCGCAAACAGGTAAAGCTGCACTGCTGCTTTGCACATATTTTTATCTTCCTGCAGGGGACAGCTTGACGAGGTACCCCTGATCCCAGATCCCACAATGCCCAGCATATCAAATTTGATACACGGTGTTTGAGAAGCCAGAAAGTGATGATAAATTGCATTAATCTAAGACCAAAGGCCAGAGCATCATTTTTGATACCCTGATGGAGTTTTCTTATGTGAGTGGTTGGTACTGAGTACAGGAGTGTTTCTAAACGGGGAAAAGAAAATTATGAAATAATCCGATGCAGACCTGTTCTAGTTGCACAAGCACACCTCAGGTTGTTCACATGTTCCACTAATTGCACGCAAAAGAATATTTCTTGTTTTCTTTACCATGCAAGCATCAGGCTTTTGATCCTGCAACTATTGCCCTTTCTCTTTACCAGTGCAGTACTTCTTTCTTCTCCCAGCACAGGCATGGACTTCACATATGTGCACTAGAACTACTGGAAAAATTCGGCTAAGCCGACAAGAAAGGACATGCCTTAATCCAGCCCTTCCCATCCATCGGTGCACGCAATTGCAGGAAAAACACAGCATGGTAAAGCATCACATCAAAGATGGCTGCGGAATCGTCGGGAGAGAGGGGGGGCTTGCCCTCCTAAACTTCCCAGTGAAACAAAGCCCCACCTGGGTGTACTTGAACTGCTGCTCGATGCCCGAGACGACCGTCTGGCAGTCGGCACAGATGAAGGTGCCGCTGACCAGCTCTGGGTGGGTCGGGTGGGTGCGCACCACCTGGCCACTGATCTTCAGCAGGCTGCCCACCTTGGCCGTGGTCAGCTCACGCACCCTGCAGCAGGAAAGCGCGGTGAAGTGAACCGTTTCACAAGCATGGACTGGCCCATGCAGTGATTGTGGGCTCTGTATTAGAGTTAGTACCACGCTGGCTTCACCCTTTTTCTCAGGGTAAACAACACAACGACCCAATGATAGATGTAGAAAGAAGTGCTACTCCGAACAACTAACTACACATTCAAACTGGATACAAAACCGAAACCAGTGTCTGATAGCAAGTCGTTGCCGACCATCTTGCGAAAGTGGCAGCAGACCTCATGGGCTTGTCAATGACTGCCAAATCAAACTACTTATTACAGGTCATGGTATACTTTTCCAGACTATCTTTATTGGACCCATAGAAGACCGTGTTCATTCACTTCAACAATGAAGAGAGGCATTATGAACATTCAGGGTGCAAGGAGCCATTCCCAGTATGTTTTAAGCACACAAACTATCTCAATCACAGTGAGTGACATGGAAAGTGACACAGATGAGTACAATGTGAATTACATGCAATAACCAACACCAGCAGCAATTCGCCATTAAGTGTGCTCAAAACCCAACATTCCCTTACTCTCAAACTGGCACAGGATGAAAAACCAAAAAGGTAGGGAGAGAGAGAGAGAAAGAGACAGAGCTTTTTAACAATGACCAAAAAAGGGTCACAGCCTTACTGAGCACAGGGTTTCGTTACTTGCTGGGGTGAAAGCATGCCCAAAAGCTGAGTCAATTCAAGAAAATCAACAGGTGAAAGATGTTTCAGGCAAGAACAAGCAAGCACTCACTTGTGCCTCGTGGCCACATCCACAAAGCTGACGTAGTACTCCTTCTCGACGCTGACCTCGGCATGGTCCTTGACGAAATTGCGCAATGCACGGCACACATATGGGTACACGCTGCAAACAAGAAGGGGAAAAAAAATACGAAGTATTGTTTTTTTGTATCATGTAAATGGCACCTGCACTGTAGGTGGCTCCCTTACTCTCAAGCAAGATGACAGAGCATTGCCCTGTTGAAGGTTACTTTTGCATCTAACAGCCCTGCAGCTTTTACTCAAGCAGGATTTCTAAGAAGTTTATGTAACCACCTTCATCCACCCTTCCCTGTGTGAGGCAGCCAGATTGAGTAAACATCTCTCATGAAGCTCCACAAATTTGCTAGTAATAGTGTTGTTATCACTTGCACTGAAACTTTAGAATAAGACAGTGTGTCCTGTGCTGCCTTTGGACGCCGATAGAATTATTGGCAGGTGACAGTTCTGCTGTGCAGAGCGCCATCTGGCTGCGTCCAAGCACATCCGTGAAGGAGGTCAAAGACACAGCACTCTTTGTGAATACAGGGCTGGTGACAATTTCTGCCTGTCACGCGTAATGACAATTTGTACTGCCTTTCTCACAGCCTGCTGGTGTAGATGGCACAAACACAGTGGCCCAGCACCTTACGAAATGGCACAGGCCTATCATGTCACAAAACAGAGAGGGGGAAACTCCGAATTAACCAAAAAAAAACTGCCATTTTTGACTGGCAGAAACAGAGCTTCTGCATTAAGGCAACAAAATGGAACCATAAAGAATGCGTGCAGCCCGCCACCTGACTTCCACAAGGAAGCCGCGCAGAATGTACCAGAACAGAAAATGTTTCCCCACTTATTTTCGTTTTTGGTTATTTTTATTTCAACACCTACATTCATCTGGGGGAATTACAGCAGTAGGCAGGCGTGCGGTGCAAAGGGTAAAAATTTACGCATGAATTGCATCGGATGCTGCACTGGCATCTACAACGTTGCACCGACATTTTTGCTCACATTGGCATTCTAACAGGTTTTGTGCACTACTACCATGCTCCAGGTGTTCTCCTTTCAGTCACATGAAAAAACAATAAATGCTCACTGCATTCAGTTACTGCCAAATAAAAAGCATATTACCAACAGCACGCCAGTTTCATTTGTCATTCTTCGCAAACTGCTCATGAAATTAACAATGTGTAATGCACAAATAGAAGTGTGAGTGCTGTAATAGAGGGACGGTGGTTCGGGCAGGTGCACAGCTGCTCACCGGTAGTACTCCTCCTGGATGACGGTGGCCAAGTTCTGGTTGAATCGCTCGATGTCCGCAAAGCTCACTTCGAGTGTGTTGCGCTCGGGCTTCACCAGGTTCCGGGCCTCCTCCACATACTTGGGCTCGTTTCGTTCGTCGGTGCATCTGTGGCGGCAGAAACGGGCCGGCATTTGTGAGAGGTCACGCTAGCGTTGTACTTTGCTTGAGGCAAAACAAGCCACCCCTTTCCCTTACATGGAAACAAGAGAGGACGAGCCTAAAAACTGACAGCTGTAATTACTGAGCCTACCACTAGCTTTGTGTAAGCTTCAGTAAAAGAATCAGTAAAAAAATGCCTCAAAGATTTCCGTACGATAAAAATTGGCCGCGTTTCTGCTGCTTTTTTTTTTACAAATGTTGATGAAAGACAATCGTCGACTGGCACCCCTGGCAAGTAAATGCCTCCATTTTCTTTCCCGCTCACCTCTCATGCTGTTCCTTTCCCATCTCGTTCTTCCCAAGATAACACGGTCAAGTCAATTTAAATTTACCGCGTTCCACTTCTCCCCGTGGGGTGCCTCGATGCCAGCGCTGCCATACAGCGGTGATGCACGTGAATCGAAGCCCCCTACTACAACGTTTATAAAACCACGTTGCCTTACTCTACGTGCATTCCAAGTGGAACCTATCTAGTGGAATATTTTGTTGCTGTTTGATTTTTTTTTAAATGTCGCCAGGTAGCGCGGGCTACAGCAGGCGACGGTTTTCTGCAGTTGATGTAGTATTTTATTTGCAATTGCGAAAACCAAGCATCCGTAAATTTTTTAATAAAGGAACACTGCAAATATCACTCATGTATTGATTTTCTGCCTTATATTTGCGTAATGTCTTGTTCTTGTTCAACAATGTTGACAAGTATGAACATTAACACTGGACTTAGACATGTAGACTTGGCTGTGGGTATATTCACTTTGGCTGGGTGGCTGAATCGAGTCACAGACAGACAGACCAAAATTTCTGCATTTAAGTAGCCCAAGGCAGACTATCGTCTTTAACATCGAAGAAAAGGTGGTGGTCATAGCTGCTTGACAGTTTTGAAAGACATTTGTCGCCCCCTGTTCTGCGCACTTAATTGATATATAAAGCCTCACAGAGGCTATGGGCGATCTAGCAAGAGTTGACTGACCAATGAAAAGTGGGGGCTCTCATTTGTTGATATGTCCTGTTGGGCATTTTCATTCGGTGCCGTGAACTGTCTATGCAACTCTGGCATTTGTATACGTAGCATGTAGAATGGCTTCTGCGCTGCCTACGAATTGCACACCCAATGGGCTGAAGAAATAACTGAGGCTCAGAATAGGGTGCAAAATAAAATTCCTCCTGTTGCAGGTCTTGGGTGCGTTACCTATCATTATTTTGAAACGTGGCCTATTGACAAGAGGTTGCACGGAGAGTCTTGATAAACAGCATTCAAAACTTCTCCTAGGCTGTTACATGGCTACACCAAATATTTCATTTGAATGACTCAGATTGCTCTGCAAAAGCGCATTGAGATCCTGACTCGTGTTAGACCCTGGCCTTTGCTGTTTTTCCAGGCATCGTTACTTCATTACTTTGCCACCATAAGACAATCCCATTATCGTAATGCACAACCCATTCAGTCCATGCTAACTGAAATACCTTATTTTCTTTCCCACTTTTCACAAGTAGTCAATGCCAGCCTCGTAAGGATGGTGTATCAATATGCGGAGAAAACGGCAAGCCAATAAATTCTTGGTGCTCTGGACCACAATGTATTGAAATGTTGCCAGTTTTTAATGCTGGAAGAATTGCTGGGTACAGGTAAATGAATCTGAGTTTTTGAGTGAACACATCAAGCTCCACGGCCCCCAGCAACAAGCAATGTAAATCATTCTTTGTCGACAGCTTGAGCAATATTTTTAGAATCGAATTACGGAACGTCTAAGAACGGTGAAAAAACACCTGGAAACTTTATTCTTCTCATAGTGACAAAATATAAGTTACTCATAATAAGAGGCCACTGTAAATAATACTTTCACTAGCACCATATACCAAATGGAGTTTGCTATGGATAAGTTTTTTTTTAACATATCAAACGCCTTTGTAGTTCCTTTTGAAGCGCTCGGTGCAGTGTTAGGATAAACGCTAAATAACTTATTAGAGCACGTTAATTAGGAAGTCTTTAAGAAAGCTCGAGCATTTATTTTTGCCTTAGTACTTGCTACCACTTTGGGTATCTACTAGGATGCCTAGTAAACTGCACACACAGGCAACTACAATTATGGTCGACTGCAATAATAAATAAAAGTGATTTTTGCATGCAAAATTATTTTATCAAATTCGTACTAAGCGCCCGAGACCCCCAGACGTACGCCAGAAAAAAAAAAAAAAAACAGTAAACAGATATGAACACGACTCTCAACGTCACACTGTAGCTTGCGTATAAAAAAAAAGAGGTAAAATAAGACGGACTAGAAGTTCGACGATGAGCATATTGCCCTGCAAACACGTGCGGACGGAAAAACCGTTCTTTTCAGCGTGAAGGCACGGTCCTCACTACAATCTAGAAAATGTAACTTGCACATCTAGTTTAAGCACAAAACGAGCAGTAAATGAAGTGTCCTAGTCAAGTCGTCGATCTCACGAGTTCGCACTATCTCGGATAGAGAGCACACAAGCAACGACCTCGCCGGTTGAGATATGCGTACGGAGTGCTCAGTAACAAGAAGGTGAAGAAAAGACGTGAAACACGCTAAATATAAATCTACATTTAACAGTAGAAACGAATGAGCCACTCCTCAGACCCATAATATCGGTTCATAGCGCGCGATCACACGCAGAGGAGCAGATACAGCGCGAGCCGCCAGCGGCATGCCTTTGTCTGCGACATTTTTAAAGGCCGCTTTCCACGGCGGCGGCGGCGGCTGAACTTACTCTTCAAGAAAGTCCTGGAAAAGCTTCTGACAGCGGTCCCCGATGTCATCCTTGACTTGTACGGGCCCTGTTCGCAGGTCGGCGACATCCATAATGCGGCGAGGTAGCCTAAGGCAACTTTTTTTTCGGAATGGAAAACTTTTTACTATCGCAGCCGGGCGCACTGATCGTCGGCTGCAGCAGGTGTTTCCCGCGAAAAACAGGCAGTTTGCGCGGGCTTTTCGCTCCAGTGTTGACAACTTCATCATAGAGTAACCAGAGTAACTGCACCACTCTGTGCACAAATATTACAATTTAAAAAAAAATCTCGTTGTTATGCATTGGTTATCTTTACTTTCAAAATTTAACGAACTAAAATACAAGCACAAAGCTTGAACTAGTTGTAATGTCGCATGCCCAGTGTGGGGAGGAATGCGATGTTGGGGCGCGACTGGTTTTCCCAACCGTAACGCCTGCTTTTCAGTACTTATTAATATTCAGAATAAATATCTATGTTTTTAATTTAACATCCCTGCTTATTTTAGTAGTTCAGGCTCTGCGAAAAAAATAAATTTAGCGCTGGTTGGAGGCGCAGTCGGCGCAGATCAGTGACGGCGCCATATTCAAAATGTTCCGCCTAGTTCCGCGCATTCTGTTCGCAGGAACACGCCATCTCAGTTATGTGATGGCGATAGTCAGTAGTATTAACTCTATGATGGCAATGCTTTTGTATAAGGATCGCCGGAGACCAAGCCCACCTCCCGCGGTGAGGGAAAAAAAAAAAAAAAAAACCGCTCCCAAGTAATATGGAAGTGTCTTGCGGGATCAGGGGAGTGACATCCAAGTGGACGCCGGTTTTCGCGTTTGGGATGAAGTAACCGTGGTCCGTGCGTTCTGCGATGTCAGCGCGGTGGAATCCGCTATCGACAGTTTGCACTACCGCAAGTTAATACGTTCAAATGGGTGGCGCGCAAATCGTTGTCTGTGTTCTCGAAGATGGGAAAGGTTTCCGTGTTTGACTGTGCTGTTGTACGCAAGCGCCATCCTTACTCATTCTGCTCTGTTGAGACCGGAAGCTTGAACACATACACAATTTGTTTAAGTCGTCGGCATCCTAACCGGAAAACAGACAGGTCTGACGCACGCAGCTTTCGTGTTTTATTTTTCTGATGCACGTGATACGCAATGCGCCGCGGACAGTGGGAATTGAGCGCTAGACGGTGGTTAGCTGCGGGGGTTTGTCCAGAATTTCGATTTTCCAGGACTTTGTAATCTTCCTTGAGGGGGGGGGGGTGAAGGGGGCCTGTTGCGGGGAGGGGAGTATAAATCCCTGGGCGGTGCAGTGCGGGGGGGGGTTGGGGGGGGTCCAAATTCTTCTGGGGGGTTATTGGGAGGGGGGGGGGGGGTATAAATCCTTGGTTAGCTGTTCCGTGGGCGCTTTTTGCGAACGACGGCTGGGTTCACGAACCGCTATGGGTAAGACACGCAAAGTTAAAGCTTCTGAGGAGCAGCGTCACAAAAAGCGGCAAAAAAAAAAGTGGGAACCATTGGCAGTATGGTGCCAAAATTGATAAAATTCACCGATGAAAGCACTAAACTAAAATTTGAATGTTCTTGCTCAAAAAACTCAGCGGAAGGGGCAAGTCCGGTAGGACATTTTCGTGGAATCCGTCACTGTCTACCACAGCGACCACAAAGTTATCACTTCACCACCGGCAAATAATGTAGTCGCCCCATTCACTTCACTGAAATGGTTAGAAGAGACAGGAACATGTCAAATCACGCATGAAGCCTTCGTCACGCATGAAAGGCGATGTTTTGTGAATCAAGGCTATGCGAGGTAGCAATCACTAAACTTCGGTGCAAAATTCCTCCTTTAAATTTTTATTTTATCTTCATAAATCTGGTCTGGCTCCATCTCCCCAATGCCCTTTCTGCGACGAACTGGAAAATATAGAACATTTCCTGTTTAAAGCTGCTGCAGTTAAACAGGAAATGTTCTATATTTTCAGATTTAATAACGTTTCGGCCAAGGGATTGGCCGAAACGTTATTAAATCTGTTCTCTTTTCTTACCGTGGTCGAAACAAAATTTTTTTTGTGCATATATATGTATATATATATAGAGAGAGAATAAGGGTTGGCAGCCAAGAAAACCTCGGAAAGCAAAGGGGGGAATGCGTTACTTCATAGAAAGAAATGAATTTTTTGAGTCAGAAAGTGGTTGAAAAAATTCCCGCCGTGTGGGATCCGAACCCACGACCCCCAGAATACCGGTCTGGTGCGATATATAAATATAATATTATAATAATATATATATATATAATATATATATATATAATATAGCAGAACAGAGAGATACGGGACGAGGGACTCGGTAAAGATACATATCAAGGTTTGCAGTCGTCATTGCCAGTGCTATTCGGCTTTTTTTTCGAAATATATAATAGGGCCGAATGACGTGTGCTTGTCACGTTTTCTTTGATTCATTGATAAATAAGCGAAAATATAAGTCGAGAAAAAATCCGCCGTTTTCCGGAGCGGGACTCGAACCCACATCTCCGCATAAACCGGTGCGGTGCGTTAACCAATTACGCTATCCCACAGCGGCTTCTCTCTCGACTTTAAAGCGGGGGTTTATATTTACAAGAGCTCTGAGGCCGGTCAACTAGCGCCGCCCCTCGACTACCGCGGGAGACGTAGAACGTCTTTCTTTCCCAGCGGCCGCCACGTAGAACGTGGTCGGAGGTCGGGGTTAGCAATTGGCATATCCGAACTGCTGGAGCCAGTGCCTCGTAATGCATGTAGCAGAACAGAGAGATACGGGACGAGGGACTCGGTAAAGATACATATCAAGGTTGCAGTCGTCATTGCCAGTGCTATTCGGCTTTTTTTTCGAAATATATAATAGGGCCGAATGACGTGTGCTTGTCACGTTTCTTTGATTCATTGATAAATAAGCGAAAATATAAGTCGAGAAAAAATCCGCCGTTTTCCGGGAGCGGGACTCGAACCCACATCTCCGCATAACCGGTGCGGTGCGTTAACCAATTACGCTATCCCCACAGCGGCTTCTCTCTCGACTTTAAAGCGGGGGTTTATATTTACAAGAGCTCTGAGGCCGGTCAACTAGCGCCGCCCCTCGACTACCGCGGGAGACGTAGAACGTCTTCTTTCCCAGCGGCCGCCACGTAGAACGTGGTCGGAGGTCGGGGTTAGCAATTGGCATATCCGAACTGCTGGAGCCAGTGCCTCGTAATGCATGTAGCAGAACAGAGAGATACGGGACGAGGGACTCGGTAAAGATACATATCAAGGTTGCAGTCGTCATTGCCAGTGCTATTCGGCTTTTTTTTCGAAATATATAATAGGGCCGAATGACGTGTGCTTGTCACGTTTCTTTGATTCATTGATAAATAAGCGAAAATATAAGTCAATGAATCAAAGAAACGTGACAAGCACACGTCATTCGGCCCTATTATATATTTCGAAAAAAAAGCCGAATAGCACTGGCAATGACGACTGCAACCTTGATATGTATATATATATATATATATATATATATATATATATATTGGTAAGGCATTCGAAAGGCGTGGGTTCGGTCCCCACTCTGGGCGCGTGTTTTTCTTTCTTTCTTTCTCACGTAATTAATAATAATAAATTATAATGGAACGTCACTAACGGTAAAAAATATTCTAACCCTTCCCCTATGCCTCCTTTGGCGTTGGAGACTGCCGACCTATCTTTCTGTATATATATATATATATATATATATATATATATATATATAAATATTGATTGATTGATTGTGGGGTTTAACGCGCCGACGCAACGCAGGCGATGAGGCGCGCCGTAGTGGAGGGCTCCGGATTAATTTTGACCACCTGGGGATCTTTATCGTGCGCCGAAATCTCGTACACACGGGCGTTTTTGCTTTTCGCCTCCATCAGAAAAGCGGCCGCCGCGGCCGGAATCGAACCCGCGACCTTGTATATATATATACAGGAAGAAATGCCGGCAGTCTACAACGCCAAAGAAGGCATAGGGGAATGGTTAGGCTCTTTTTTTTTTCTACCGTTAAAGAAGTTCATATTTTTTAAAAAATACGGAAGAAAGAAAGAAAGAAAAACACGCGCCCAGAGTGGGGACCGAACCCACGCCTTTCGATCGAAAGGCGTGGGTTCGGTCCCCAGTCTGGGCGCGTGTTTTTCTTTCTTTCTTTCTTCCGTATATTAAAAAAAATATCAACTTCATTAACGGTAGTAAAAAAAAAGAGCCTAACCACACCCCTATGCCTCCTTTGGCGTTGGAGACTGCGACCTATCTTTCTGTATTTCCCCAACGAGCCCCGCAATTTCCTTACTAATATATATAGTATATATATATATATAGAGATAGAGATATCTATATATATATATATCTATATATATATCTATATGATATATATATATAGTATATATATATATATATATATATATATATATATATATACAGAAAGAAATGCCGGCAGTCTACAACACCAAAGAAGGCATAGGAGAAGGTTAGACAATTTTTTTTTTTACCGTTAGTGACGTTACATTATTATTTAATTTTTATTAATTACGTGAGAAAGAAAGGCGTGGGGTTCGGTCCCCACGTCTGGGCGCGGTGTTTTTCTTTCTTTCTTTCTCACGTAATTAATAAAAATTAAATAATAATGTACGTCACTAACGGTAAAAAAAAAAATTGTCTAACCTTCCCCTATGCCTTCTTTGGTGTGTAGACTGCCGGCATTTCTTTCTGTATTTCCTAACGAGCCCCTCATTTTCCAAACCCTATATATATATATATATAATATATATATATATATATATATATATATATTAAAAATGTCCCTGAATTTCCTTTTCTAAATTTTGAGATCTAAAATAAGTTAGGTCACATCCTGATTAGGTACAAAGCTTCTTGGCCAATGGTCTGAGGCAACCAACCAACCAACTTACGGGCCCCCGGAGTCCCCCGCCGCAGCCGCCGCAATGATGGCTTCGACGTCGTCACAACCGGTGCACACAAGGCCCACGTGGTGGTGGCAGAGGAAAAGGCCGAGCGCAAGCGTGCCCACCTGCGCGTGCTGGTGACGAACGCGACGAGCCCGACGGCGAGAACCATAGCGTCGGCGATGTCGCATGGCACCGTGTTCGGTTACGACCAGCCGCTCATACTGCCCTCTCGACGTCCCTGGCTCCATCGATGGGCTCTAGGGACTTGCGCCTCGAGCTTGCTCTGCAGCATCTATCCACTGCTCAGACAGGGGTTGGCCGGTGCACGGAAAGAGAACACCTTTAATGATTACGGTGAAGGCCCTTGGATATGTCTCCTTGGAAGAAAACCTTGATTGATCCCGGCGTCAACACGAATGGTACACAAATCTCAATGCCAGATGCTAACCAAAGCCTGTTAGCCGTGCATAACATGTGAATAATGATTGACATATATCCAGTGCTTGACGGAATACCGTCTGGTTGGCAACGTCTGTTTCCAAACTAGACCATATCTGTTCTAGCAATTTTGGTGGCCCAGATACTTGGCCGTGGTGCACCACGGCCATTGAACGGCACTGGCCGTTCAAGGTGAGCGTCGTGTCGCCGTGCGTGCCCTGCAGCCCCTCGAGTGGAAGTCCAAGGGCCTGCGTTTTCGACTCGGACAGCTGCAGGCCACGGCTTGTCAGGAAGGCAGTGACTGCCCACAGCACCCCCTGGAGGCACGCGTTCACCATGGATAGTAGTCTCGTTGGTCCTTGTGCGCAGATGGTGATGTGGTCGGCATAGACTGCCTGGAAACACAAGCCCAGCCGGGATGCAGACCGGGAGTGGAGCCAGGACGAGTGTTGAAGAGGAATGGGCGGAGCACACTCCCCTGGGGAAACCCCAGAGCTGACGTCGGACATGCGCTATGATGTGTCTTTCTCCTTCAGAGCAAGTATTGCCATGATAGGCGAACGCGGGAGTTTTTACATGAAAGGGCTTTATGCGAGGGTCCACCATGATTAACTCACGTCATATCCGTCACGGAAATGACATCACCAGAAAAACTTCGATTGACGCGACGGTGCCGGGATTCGAGACACGAACTCTTTTGCCGCGACAAGAGGTACTAAACTCGCTCCCGCCTGTGCTACGAACAGTTGCGTGAATAGAACGACAAACGCGCCTTATAGCCTTCCTTTCAGATGGTGGTGCCATATAGGAGAGGCGAAGCAAGCAGTGCATCATGACGCTAATGAAGCGCCGACAGTTGGTGCCAGCGCCTACGTTTACGGGGGCGTAAGCTGCACGTCCCCCGTCATGGGAAATGACATCGCCATAAAAACGCGGCTGTGCCAGGATTCGTGCCGGGTGCTCCGTCGCCGCAACCGGAGGTGGCGGGCGCTTTACCGGCTCCGCTACGAGCTGAAGCACATACAGGCGTATGAACGCGCCATATATCTTCCTATAACCTCCTCTATTTCGATGGTGCTGCCTTCTACGAGAGGTGAAGCGAAGTAGTGCACCAAGTAGCTAATGAGCGCCGATAGTTTGCACCAGCATAGCTCATCCCAATGCAACCGTCTGCCGTACACCCCACGGAGCAGGCACGCAATGGTCGCACATTTGCAAAAGCGACGCGCCACCAGGTTGTCTCTCGCCGAGCACATCCACAACACAGCCCCGCAAATCATTCTCTTTTGCTGCAGCGGACCGTGAGTTCACCAAACGATTCGCGGCAACCCGTTCGGTTTCGTTCGCATGGTTTGAGAGCGCGTGTGGTTTCATTCCGGTTTACGCAGTGCTCCGGCGCGTGCAATCCAGTGTCTAGTGTTGATAAGGCTGACGGTGCCATCCCGACGAAATATAAATAGCAATGTGCAAGCTCATATCGATGCAGAATAAACATTCAACTCATCCTGTGAAGGCCCATCTCACTTTTGTGTTTTACCGATTCCTATGCAAGTGATCCCGGATCAACCACATTTTTTTTTGTGGCCAATCTCCCTAAGTGGGCATGCTTGGTCTGACGAACATGCGCTCGAAGCACGCGTGGCCGAGGGTTGGTCATTTTCTTTGTATTTTTAACTGCGGACACCATACACAAACGATTTCCTCAACTTCGCTGTTAAGAGAACAACTTCCGCTCGTGATGTTGCGGGCAGAAAAAGAAACTAAAGATAAAATGAATCCAGCTGCCCCAGGAGAAGGCGCGTGAGCAGTGCGAAGGCGGGAAAAATGATTTGCATTGAACAAACTTTGTTCAATTCACCAAGAGAGAAGTGAGACAGAGAAAAGCGTGAGGGGTGCCAGCAAAGTACGGATAACGGCGCCACAGCCCCTGTGGCGGATCACTGCTCTGCACTTCCCACAGTTTTCACGTAAAGTGTAACTACTTCAATTATTTTGGTTGTTGTTTTAACAACAGATCTGTTGTACAAGCCGTAAGTTCACCATTGAAAAAAATTATACCAAGAAAATGCGCAGCGCTCGTGAGCTCGTGCCTTGTGGCGACCGCCGAGCGTCCCAGGCATGCGCAGTAAGTGGCTTTAGCAAAAAAAAAAAATAAAAAAATAAAACAGCGCTGTCGTCAAGGGCTACCGTAGATGTAAAAAAAGTAAAAAAGAAAACTCCAGCGCTAATGCTGAAGATGATAACACACCCTGCTTGGGAGATGTCACCGTGGCCGCCGCATTCTCTAAAGCAATTATGGATAATTGGAGACATGGCTACAAGTGTGCCAATCCTTCCCGAGACGACTTGCAGATCCGGCCACGGCTGCCTCGAGTCGATGACGAAGAGCTCGTGGAAGTCTAAAATGCTGAGGATGACTTTGAATCCACCGCTCGCCGCGAAGAATACGACGACCTCTTCGATGCACGTGACGACGATTACTATACGTGTCTGGCAATGCTCACCTACAACAACTGCGCCCTTCAAGTCTTGCGAATGAATGCAACCTTTCCTGAATTTTTTTCCCTGTGTTTTGTGTTTGTACTTCCTCTAAACCTACCTCCGGTATTCATGTGTTGTATTTTCTCTGGCGTCTTGTAACTTCACGTTGTACGTAACCGGTCTGTGAAACCATCGCTGCAGCAGGGCGTGACCACTCAAGCCTAAGGCTTAGGCTTGCCTGCTACACATTGCTGTAAATTGATGACTTAAATAAATGTTATCTCGTCTTATCTTCGACGTTGATCCTAGGCGTTGAACTGCCAAACGATGGTGAACATCGGTCATCTAACTAGCGTACGCTTTCATGGTCGAGAAGTGTGGGGTTAAAGTAGGAAATAAGTAAAGAAGTGCACACAAGGGCTTACTTACAACAAAATCTTTATACTACAATGTTTGCTCATAAAAGTAAGCCAAAGAGCATGCGGGAAGAGAAATTAGGGCGTACGCTGATTGATGATTGTAGGGTTTAACGCGCCGACGCAACGCAGGCGATGAGGCGCGCCGTAGTGGAGGTCTCCGGATTAATTTTGACCCCCTGGAGATCTTTAACGTGCGCCAAAATCTCGTGCACACGGGCGTTTTTGCTTTTCGCCTCCATCAGAAAAGCGGCCGCCGCGGCCGGGAATCGAACCCGCGACCTCGTGAGGGCATGCGCTGATGACAGCTCCTAGACTTTTTCGTTTAACAGTCTGTTCAGTATAACACAAAGCCGCTGAAAGGTCTCGTCGGATGGGAGGTGCCTTCTGCATATGCGGTATACTTATGTGAACTCACTTATTCCGAGTACTAAAGCCGACTTAGAAGTCAGCAAAACAAGGACAAGTGTTACGGGTGGGGCATGCAAGCAATAGGTGCGAGTGAAATGGCGAGTTGGGAAAAACTGTCAAGCAAAACCAGTGTTACACAGAATCGATTTCTCAATATGTCGGTATTTTATCGCGCAACACCACAGATGGCCGACTGACGCATTATTGCGACTGTTGCAAATGTGCACAGCCTTAAGAAGCTCGTGTGCCCCTAAATTTAAACAAAATGTAAGTAGCGCGAAACACTGGTGTACAACAACGTTGTTGTAAACATTTCGATAAGTGGGCGCTCGCCAGTGCTTAAGAGAGGCAAGCTGGGGCAGCACCACATCTGCTCCACAAGCGACACTGGCGTGGTAAGGTGCATAACTGTTAATATGCCTGAGAGTGGAACAAACTATATAAGCAGCCTTCTTATTTCTCTGCCTTCACCCTAGTACCATTGGGCAAATCTTTCCGACTTTTTACGAGCCAATACTATAACGTTCATACTAGAGCCACTATATAAGAAACGTAGCTCACCTAGTGGGCCTACTATACACCATAGCGGAGGCCATGGTTTTAAGGCTAAAAGTCAAGCCATGTTCACGTTATTATTACGTAGCATTCTTTGCCGAGTACCCCCGCAGTCAGAACCGTGTAACGTCCTGCCTTTCCGCAACAATGCGGATTTTTCAGAAGTTCCACCTGTAATCGTTATAATAGCGTAAATGGAGATAATTGGTCGAAGAGAATTTTGAAAAACCAAAAAAAGGAAGAACAAAAAGAAAACGAAAAAGGCCAACCCTGCATTCTCACATTAATGCAGATTTCGCGAAAATGCTACCTTTTCTCGTTATAATAGTGTAACTGAAGATAATTGGTCGAAGAAAATTTTGAAAAACCAAAAAATAAGAAAAATATAAAAAGCATAGCGAAAATGGCGAAGCATAGAATGATTGACTTGATGTGAGGCTAGGATGACAGCGTACTGAAACGACGATGGCACGAGGCTGTAAATGAATGTGTGGGTCAATTCTCCTTGCATCTCACTCTACATTTGCACCCAAAAAAGCTGCATATTTTTAGGCATATGTACATTGTCCGGTGCCATGGACTCTGTTGCTAATTTTATTAGCTGATCTTTTAAGTGTCCTTAAGTATTATTGCCGCCATGACCTAAGTTACTTCCCTTATGCTAACTTGGCGCTGACCACCATAGCAATTCCGCTTGGCTCATAAGCGTGGTAAGAAACGCGGAATTCATCCAACGTGCCCACGCTTACGTGCTCTGTGACCAGTAGAAGCCACCACGAGAGAGAAGTTATGTAATTTAAAAATTAAAACTATAAACGCCAACGGCGTACAAACGCCAACACCAGCCGAGCCACATACAAATTTTCCCAGTTAAGCAGAAAGCTGAATACAGCCACTGCAATCAGGAGGTGAACCTTTAAAGGGGTCCTGAAATACCTTCCGCCCATGCATGGATGTACATGTAACCAAATAAAGCAATGCATTAGCAATCTCCGGCAAGAATTTTGTTAAAGCGATGAGTATTAGCTGAAAAATCGCGAATCCAAAACCGCGCATTATCGTCGCGCCGCATTTCCTCCTCCTTTCAACTTTTTCTTCGCTGTTGACGGCGCGAGAGCCTTCCCTTCCATGATGCTGCGCTCCTCAGCGGTGACGTACTTCCGCTATTGCGCTCCCCAGACTGCCGTATGCTACGGGCAAGCTCTTTTGGCTTTTTCCTCTTTGTTGACACCATGGATCCCGCACTCCGCTCAAGGCTGGAAAAGCGAACGAAAGACCTGGCCGCATGTGTGCGGCCTGGCCTTGCCCTTTCGCGGTGTACGTTGCTGCAGTTGCTATCGGCGGCACGTGACTTTTTATCGGCGGCGAACTTGCAGCCGCACGGGGAGGATCGTACACTCGTTCCCTTTGATACACCGCGCACTGTTTATCCAAGCCGTCTCAGACGTGGCCCCGCTGGTGCCGTGTCTTATTTTGCGGCGGCGGTAATTCCTACCGGCGGCATGTGAAAAAGACATTTTAAACCGACACAAAACCCGTGCACGAAAGGCACCGGATCGCATCGACTTATCAGAGGCGATGAACGGGAAGGCGCAGAGCAAAGCAGCGCCGCACTCGAGCGGCGTGCATCCGTGTTCTGACAAGCTGCACCCACATCTTGTGAGTGGTAGTACTAGAGAGTTTTAGAATAACGTACGCAGCCGTACGCAAACAGTTAGTGAGCGCTATTTTTTGCATCGTTCGCACTGCGCATGCGCCCTACATTAAGACGCTTCTGCGCCTGGCGGACGGAAGAATAGCGGACGCTATTGCAGCAAAATATCGCGCGTACGTGGGGCCGCTTGTGTTTCCACCATGGCGGCAAGTAGCGCGACAACCATCCACGGTTGCGCTCTTCTGACCAGCCCGTGATACTGCTGTGGACCCCGGCTCACACTGGCGTGGGAACCAACGAGGTAGCTAATGAACAGGCCCGAGCATTAATACCCCGGGCGAGCACTTCTCTTGGTTCTACGCATGGATCCGCACTCGAGTTCACTGGGTACGCCCTCACCACATACCGAGACATCACACAGCACTACCGCCTCACCCGCAGAACACTACCCCCGCCCAACGCCAAACTTACGATAGAGGAAGCACAGATGTGGCGCACTCTACAAACCCATTCCTTCCCACATCGCACGCAGTTACAGCACTCCCACCCACACCTCTTCCTCTCCGCAGAGTGTCCGAGATGCCGCAGCCTCGACACGCTATACCACTCTTTGTGCGAGTGCCACGCGGACCCTTACCCCCCTTCCCCACCCCCACCCACTGGGAGCAGGCCTTGGGTAGCTATTGCCTTGTGGATCAACGGACCCTGACGCAACGGGCGCTGCAGGTCGCTTCGGTCATCTGGGCTGAGGCCACCGCCCCAACCTGAACCCGGTGTCTCACCAATAAAGTGTTTTTCTCTCTCTCTCTCTGTGGACAGTAATTGCTTCCGATGAACCAAGTTCTTTGTCCCTGTGTTTTTAAATACGTCGAGTGGTTAGCACGTCGCCCTCACGCAGTTCTGTATCGTCGTAACATCGCTGACTGTCCGAACGAAGTTTGCAGCTAAGCCAAGCCAACGACCAAAACTGTGTGTGGGCGCGCGCGCGCGCGCGCGCGCGTGTGCATCAGTCCGGACCGGCCAACCAAGCCCTCTCCTTCTAGTCTGGGCACTCTCCCCCAATCGGTAGCCTTCCCAGCGCTTCTATCATGTGACCAGTTCAGCTTGGGGCAACGCGGGGTGGAGAGCGGCAACGTTGGCGAAACATGCTCCGCCGCTGCTATGAGCTTTCTAGCGCTGGCGTGAGCGCCATTTCTTTGACAATCTCAACGGTTGCCTTGGCAACAAGGCACAAACTGCTCTCGAAGACAGTTACGGTTGTGTGATCCCGGTTCAGCTTGGGGCCCCACCTCACGACATCTGGGCACTGCACGCGTACCACTCACTCCCATTTGGAAGTGCGCGATGCGTTTGGCATTGCAAGAATACAGGAGGCAATGGTGTGTGTGTTGTGGACGCGTTCGGTTCGCGATGAAATGCGACGTTGTGCTTCTGCGGGTGGATAGTGCTTCCTATGGTCTGGATTATCTTTCTCGAGCGACGTAGAACGTCTTCTTTCCCGCGGCCGCCACGTAGAACGTGGTCGGAGGTCGGGGTTAGCAATTGGCATATCCGAACTGCTGGAGCCAGTGCCTCGTAATGCATGTAGCAGAACAGAGAGATACGGGACGAGGGACTCGGTAAAGATACATATCAAGGTTGCAGTCGTCATTGCCAGTGCTATTCGGTTTTTTTTTGAAATATATAATAGGGCCGAATGACGTGTGCTTGTCACGTTTCTTTGATTCATTGATAAATAAGCGAAAATATAAGTCAATGAATCAAAGAAACGTGACAAGCACACGTCATTCGGCCCTATTATATATTTCGAAAAAAAAGCCGAATAGCACTGGCAATGACGACTGCAACCTTGATATGTATAAATATAATATATATATTATATATATATTTTTGGTAAGGCATTCGAAAGGCGGGGGTTCGGTCCCCACTCGGGGGCGCGTGTTTTTTTTTCTTTCTTTCTCACGTAATTAATAATAATAAATTATAATGGAACGTCACTAACGGTAAAAAATATTCTAACCCTTCCCCTATGCCTCCTTTGGCGTTGGAGACTGCCGACCTATCTTTCTGTATATATATATATATATATATATATATATTTTATATAAAATATTGATTGATTGATTGTGGGGTTTAACGCGCCGACGCAACGCAGGCGATGAGGCGCGCCGTAGTGGAGGGCTCCGGATTAATTTTGACCACCTGGGGATCTTTATCGTGCGCCGAAATCTCGTACACACGGGCGTTTTTTGCTTTTCGCCTCCATCAAAAAAGCGGCCGCCGGGGCCCGGGGAAATCGAACCCGCGACCTTGTATATATATATACAGGAAGAAATGCCGGCAGTCTACAACGCCAAAGAAGGCATAGGGGAATGGTTAGGCTTTTTTTTTTTTTACCGTTAAAGAAGTTCATATTTTTTTAAAAAATACGGAAGAAAAAAAGAAAAAAAAAACACGCGCCCAGAGTGGGGACCGAACCCACGCCTTTCGATCGAAAGGCGTGGGTTCGGTCCCCATCTGGGCGCGTTTTTTTCTTTCTTTCTTTCTTCCGTATATTTAAAAAAAATATCAACTTCATTAACGGTAGAAAAAAAAAAGAGCCTAACCACACCCCTATGCCTCCTTTGGCGTTGGAGACTGCCGACCTATCTTTCTGTATTTCCCCAACGAGCCCCTCATTTCCTTACTAATATATATATATATATATTAATATATATATATATATATATATATATTATATATATTTTATATATATATAAAATTTTAATATATTATATATATATATATTTTATATATATCCGAAAGAAATCCCGGCAGTCTACAACACCAAAGAAGGCATAGGAAAGGTTAGACAATTTTTTTTTTACCGTTAGTGACGTTACATTATTATTTAATTTTTATTAATTACGTGAGAAAGAAAGGCGTGGGTTCGGTCCCCACTTTTGGGGGGGCGTGTTTTTTTTTTCCTTTTTTTCTCACGTAATTAAAAAAAATTAAAATAATAATGTAACGTCACTAACGGTAAAAAAAAAAATTGTCTAACCTTCCCCTATGCCTTCTTTGGTGTTGTAGACTGCCGGCATTTCTTTCTGTATTTCCTAACGAGCCCCTCATTTTCCAAACCCTATATATATATATAATATATAATATATATATATTTTTATATATATATTAAAAATGTCCTGAATTTCCTTTTCTAAATTTTGAGATCTAAAATAAGTTAGGTCACATCCTGATTAGGTACAAAGCTTCTTGGCCAATGGTCTGAGGCAACCAACCAACCAACTTACGGGCCCCCGGAGTCCCCCGCCGCAGCCGCCGCAATGATGGCTTCGACGTCGTCACAACCGGTGCACACAAGGCCCACGTGGTGGTGGCAGAGGAAAAGGCCGAGCGCAAGCGTGCCCACCTGCGCGTGCTGGTGACGAACGCGACGAGCCCGACGGCGAGAACCATAGCGTCGGCGATGTCGCATGGCACCGTGTTCGGTTACGACCAGCCGCTCATACTGCACCTCTTCGACGTCCCTGGCTCCATCGATGGGCTCTAGGGACTTGCGCTCGAGCTGCTCTGCAGCATCTATCCACTGCTCAGACAGGTTGGCCGGTGCACGGAAAGAGAACACCTTTAATGATTACGGTGAAGGCCTTGGATATGTCTCCTTGGAAGAAAACCTTGATTGATCCCGGCGTCAACACGAATGGTACAAAATCTCAATGCCAGATGCTAACCAAAGCCTGTTAGCCGTGCATAACATGTGAATAATGATTGACATATATCCAGTGCTTGACGGAATACCGTCTGGTTGGCAACGTCTGTTTCCAAACTAGACCATATCTGTTCTAGCAATTTTGGTGCCCAGATACTTGGCCGTGGTGCACCACGGCCATTGAACGGCACTGGCCGTTCAAGGTGAGCGTCGTGTCGCCTTGCGTGCCCTGCAGCCCCTCGAGTGGAAGTCCAAGGCCTGCGTTTTCGACTCGGACAGCTGCAGGCCACGGCTTGTCAGGAAGGCAGTGACTGCCCACAGCACCCCCTGGAGGCACGCGTTCACCATGGATAGTAGTCTCGTTGGTCCTTGTGCGCAGATGGTGATGTGGTCGGCATAGACTGCCTGGAAACACAAGCCCAGCCGGGATGCAGACCGGGAGTGGAGCCAGGACGAGGTTGAAGAGGAATGGGCGGAGCACACTCCCCTGGGGAACCCCAGAGCTGACGTCGGACATGCGCTATGATGTGTCTTTCTCCTTCAGAGCAAGTATTGCCATGATAGGCGAACGCGGGAGTTTTTAACATGAAAGGGCTTTATGCGAGGGTCCACCATGATTTAACTCACGTCATATCCGTCACGGAAATGACATCACCAGAAAAACTTCGATTGACGCGACGGTGCCGGGATTCGAGACACGAACTCTTTTGCCGCGACAAGAGGTACTAAACTCGCTCCCGCCTGTGCTACGAACAGTTGCGTGAATAGAACGACAAACGCGCCTTATAGCCTTCCTTTCAGATGGTGCTGCCATATAGGAGAGGCGAAGCAAGCAGTGCATCATGACGCTAATGAGCGCCGACAGTTGGTGCCAGCGCCTACGTGTACGGGGGCGTAAGCTGCACGTCCCCCGTCACGGAAATGACATCGCCATAAAAACGCGGCTGTGCCAGGATTCGTGCCGGGTGCTCCGTCGCCGCAACCGGAGGTGGCGGGCGCTTTACCGGCTCCGCTACGAGCTGAAGCACATACAGGCGTATGAACGCGCCATATATCTTTCCTATAACCTCCTCTATTTCGATGGTGCTGCCTTCTACGAGAGGTGAAGCGAAGTAGTGCACCAAGTAGCTAATGAGCGCCGATAGTTTGCACCAGCATAGCTCATCCCAATGCAACCGTCTGCCGTACACCCCACGGAGCAGGCACGCAATGGTCGCACATTTGCAAAAGCGACGCGCCACCAGGTTGTCTCTCGCCGAGCACATCCACAACACAGCCCCGCAAATCATTCTTTTTTTGCTGCAGCGGACCGTGAGTTCACCAAACGATTCGCGGCAACCCGTTCGGTTTCGTTCGCATGGTTTGAGAGCGCGTGTGGTTTCTTTCCCGGGTTTACGCAGTGCTCCGGCGCGTGCAATCCAGTGTCTAGTGTTGATAAGGCTGACGGTGCCATCCCGACGAAATAAAATAGCAATGTGCAAGCTCATATCGATGCAGAATAAACATTCAACTCATCCTGTGAAGGCCCATCTCACTTTTGTGTTTTACCGATTCCTATGCAAGTGATCCCGGATCAACCACATTTTTTTTGTGGCCAATCTCCCTAAGTGGGCATGCTTGGTCTGACGAACATGCGCTCGAAGCACGCGTGGCCGAGGGTTGGTCATTTTCTTTGTATTTTTAACTGCGGACACCATACACAAACGATTTCCTCAACTTCGCTGTTAAGAGAACAACTTCCGCTCGTGATGTTGCGGGCAGAAAAAGAAACTAAAGATAAAATGAATCCAGCTGCCCCAGGAGAAGGCGCGTGAGCAGTGCGAAGGCGGGAAAAATGATTTGCATTGAACAAACTTTGTTCAATTCACCAAGAGAGAAGTGAGACAGAGAAAAGCGTGAGGGGTGCCAGCAAAGTACGGATAACGGCGCCACAGCCCCTGTGGCGGATCACTGCTCTGCACTTCCCACAGTTTTCACGTAAAGTGTAACTACTTCAATTATTTTGGTTGTTGTTTTAACAACAGATCTGTTGTACAAGCCGTAAGTTCACCATTGAAAAAAATTATACCAAGAAAATGCGCAGCGCTCGTGAGCTCGTGCCTTGTGGCGACCGCCGAGCGTCCCAGGCTGCGCAGTGAGTGGCTTTAGCAAAAAAAAAAAAAAAAAAAAAAACCTCAGCGCTGTCGTCAAGTGCTACCGTAGATGTAAAAAAAGTAAAAAAAGAAAACTCCAGCGCTAATGCTGAAGATGATAAAAACACCCTGCTTGGGAGAGTCACCGTGGCCGCCGCATTCTCTAAAGCAATTATGGATAATTGGAGACATGGCTACAAGTGTGCCAATCCTTCCCGAGACGACTTGCAGATCCGGCCACGGCTGCCTCGAGTCGATGACGAAGAGCTCGTGGAAGTCTAAAATGCTGAGGATGACTTTGAATCCACCGCTCCCCGGAAGAATACGACGGCCTCTTCGATGCACGTGACGACGATTACTAGCACCACAACTATGCAAATAAATAATGATACTGAAACTTAACTATGTGTCCGGCAATGCTCACCTACAACAACTGCGCCCTTCAAGTCTTGCGAATGAATGCAACCTTTCCTAAATTTTTTTCCCTGTGTTTTGTGTTTGTACTTCCTCTAAACCTACCTCCGGTATTCATGTGTTGTATTTTCTCTGGCGTCTTGTAACTTCACGTTGTACGTAACCGGTCTGTGAAACCATCGCTGCAGCAGGGCGTGACCACTCAAGCCTAAGGCTTAGGCTTGCCTGCTACACATTGCTGTAAATTGATGACTTAAATAAATGTTATCTCGTCTTATCTTCGACGTTGATCCTAGGCGTTGAACTGCCAAACGATGGTGAACATCGGTCATCTAACTAGCGTACGCTTTCATGGTCGAGAAGTGTGGAATTAAAGTAGGAAATCAGTAAAGAAGTGCACACAGGGGCTTACTTACAACAAAATCTTTATACTACAATGTTTGCTCATAAAAGTAAGCCAAAGAGCATGCGGGAAGAGAAATTAGGGCGTACGCTGATTGATTGATTGTAGGGTTTAACGCGCCGACGCAACGCAGGCGATGAGGCGCGCCGTAGTGGAGGTCTCCGGATTAATTTTGACCCCCTGGAGATCTTTAACGTGCCCCAAAAATCTCGTGCACAGGGGCTTTTTTTGCTTTTCGCCTCCATCAGAAAAGCGGCCGCCGCGGCCGGGAATCGAACCCGCGACCTCGTGAGGGCATGCGCTGATGACAGCTCCTAGACTTTTTCGTTTAACAGTCTGTTCAGTATAACACAAAGCCGCTGAAAGGTCTCGTCGGATGGGAGGTGCCTTCTGCATATGCGGTATACTTATGTGAACTCACTTATTCCGAGTACTAAAGCCGACTTAGAAGTCAGCAAAACAAGGACAAGTGTTACGGGTGGGGCATGCAAGCAATAGGTGCGAGTGAAATGGCGAGTTGGGAAAAACTGTCAAGCAAAACCAGTGTTACACAGAATCGATTTCTCAATATGTCGGTATTTTATCGCGCAACACCACAGATGGCCGACTGACGCATTATTGCGACTGTTGCAAATGTGCACAGCCTTAAGAAGCTCGTGTGCCCCTAAATTTAAACAAAATGTAAGTAGCGCGAAACAACGTTGTTGTAAACATTTCGATAAGTGGGCGCTCGCCAGTGCTTTAAGAGAGGCAAGCTGGGGCAGCACCACATCTGCTCCACAAGCGACACTGGCGTGGTAAGGTGCATAACTGTTAATATGCCTGAGAGTGGAACAAACTATATAAGCAGCCTTCTTATTTCTCTGCCTTCACCCTAGTACCATTGGGCAAATCTTTCCGACTTTTTACGAGCCAATACTATAACGTTCATACTAGAGCCACTATATAAGAAACGTAGCTCACCTAGTGGGCCTACTATACACCATAGCGGAGGCCATGGTTTTAAGGCTAAAAGTCAAGCCATGTTCACGTTATTATTACGTAGCATTCTTTGCCGAGTACCCCCGCAGTCAGAACCGTGTAACGTCCTGCCTTTCCGCAACAATGCGGATTTTTCAGAAGTTCCACCTGTAATCGTTATAATAGCGTAAATGGAGATAATTGGTCGAAGAGAATTTTGAAAAACCAAAAAAAGGAAGAACAAAAAGAAAACGAAAAAGGCCAACCCTGCATTCTCACATTAATGCAGATTTCGCGAAAATGCTACCTTTTCTCGTTATAATAGTGTAACTGAAGATAATTGGTCGAAAAAAATTTTTGAAAAACCAAAAAATAAAAAAAAATAAAAAAAGCATAGCGAAAATGGCGAAGCATAGAATGATTGACTTGATGTGAGGCTAGGATGACAGCGTACTGAAACGACGATGGCACGAGGCTGTAAATGAATGTGTGGGTCAATTCTCCTTGCATCTCACTCTACATTTGCACCCAAAAAAGCTGCATATTTTTAGGCATATGTACATTGTCCGGTGCCATGGACTCTGTTGCTAATTTTATTAGCTGATCTTTTAAGTGTCCTTAAGTATTATTGCCGCCATGACCTAAGTTACTTCCCTTATGCTAACTTGGCGCTGACCACCATAGCAATTCCGCCTGGCTCATAAGCGTGGTAAGAAACGCGGAATTCATCCGACGTGCCCACGCTTACGTGCTCTGTGACCAGTAGAAGCCACCACGAGAGAGAAGTTATGTAATTTAAAAATTAAAACTATAAACGCCAACGGCGTACAAACGCCAACACCAGCCGAGCCACATACAAATTTTCCCAGTTAAGCAGAAAGCTGAATACAGCCACTGCAATCAGGAGGTGAACCTTTAAAGGGGTCCTGAAATACCTTCCCCCATGCATGGATGTACATGTAACCAAATAAAGCAATGTATTAGCAATCTCCGGCAAGAATTTTGTTAAAGCGATGAGTATTAGCTGAAAAATCGCGAATCCAAAACCGCGCATTATCGTCGCGCCGCATTTCCTCCTCCTTTCAACTTTTTCTTCGCTGTTGACGGCGCGAGACCCTTTCCCCTTTCCATGATGCTGCGCTCCTCAGCGGTGACGTACTTCCGCTATTGCGCTCCCCAGACTGCCGTATGCTAGGGGCAAGCTCTTTTGGCTTTTTCCTCTTTTTGACACCATGGATCCCGCACTCCGCTCAAGGCTGGAAAAGCGAACGAAAGACCTGGCCGCATGTGTGCGGCCTGGCCTTGCCCTTTCGCGGTGTACGTTGCTGCAGTTGCTATCGGCGGCACGTGACTTTTTATCGGCGGCGAACTTGCAGCCGCACGGGGAGGATCGTACACTCGTTCCCTTTGATACACCGCGCACTGTTTATCCAAGCCGTCTCAGACGTGGCCCCGCTGGTGCCGTGTCTTATTTTGCGGCGGCGGTAATTCCTACCGGCGGCATGTGAAAAAGACATTTTAAACCGACACAAAACCCGTGCACGAAAGGCACCGGATCGCATCGACTTATCAGAGGCGATGAACGGGAAGGCGCAGAGCAAAGCAGCGCCGCACTCGAGCGGCGTGCATCCGTGTTCTGACAAGCTGCACCCACATCTTGTGAGTGGTAGTACTAGAGAGTTTTAGAATAACGTACGCAGCCGTACGCAAACAGTTATGAGCGCTATTTTTTGCATCGTTCGCACTGCGCATGCGCCCTACATTAAGACGCTTCTGCGCCTGGGGGAAAGGAAAAAAATAGGGGACGCTATTGCAGCAAAATATCGCGCGTACGTGGGGCCGCTTGTGTTTCCACCATGGCGGCAAGTAGCGCGACAACCATCCACGGTTGCGCTCTTCTGACCAGCCCGTGATCTGCTGTGGACCCCGGCTCACACTGGCGTGGGAACCAACGAGGTAGCTAATGAACGGGCCCCGAGCATTAATACCCCGGGCGAGCACTTCTCTTGGTTCTACGCATGGATCCGCACTCGAGTTCACTGGGTACCCCCTCACCACATACCGAGACATCACACAGCACTCCCCCGCCTCACCCGCAGAACACTCCCCCCCCAACGCCAAACTTACGATAGAGGAAGCACAGATGGGGCGCACTCTACAAACCCATTCCTTCCCACATCGCACGCAGTTACAGCACTCCCACCCACACCTTTTCCTCTCCGCAGAGTGTCCGAGATGCCGCAGCCTCGACACGCTATACCACTCTTTGTGCGAGTGCCACGCGGCCCCTTTCCCCCCCTTCCCCCAACCCCCACCCACTGGGAGCAGGCCTTGGGTAGCTATTCCCTTTGTGGATCAACGGACCCTGACGCAACGGGCGCTGCAGGTCGCTTCGGTCATCTGGGCTGGGGCCCCCCGCCCCAACCTGAACCCGGTGTCTCACCAATAAAGTGTTTTTTCTCTCTCTCTTCTTGGACAGTAATTGCTTCCGATGAACCAAGTTCTTTGTCCCTGTGTTTTTAAATACGTCGAGTGGTTAGCACGTCGCCCTCACGCAGTTCTGTATCGTCGTAACATCGCTGACTGTCCGAACGAAGTTTGCAGCTAAGCCAAGCCAACGACCAAAACTGTGTGTGGGCGCGCGCGCGCGCGCGCGCGCGTGTGCATCAGTCCGGACCGGCCAACCAAGCCCTCTCCTTCTAGTCTGGGCACTCTCCCCCAATCGGTAGCCTTCCCAGCGCTTCATCATGTGACCAGTTCAGCTTGGGGCAACGCGGGGTGGAGAGCGGCAACGTTGGCGAAACATGCTCCGCCGCTGCTATGAGCTTTCTAGCGCTGGCGCGAGCGCCATTTCTTTGACAATCTCAACGGTTGCCTTGGCAACAAGGCACAAACTGCTCTCGAAGACAGTTACGGTTGTGTGATCCCGGTTCAGCTTGGGGCCCCACCTCACGACATCTGGGCACTGCACGCGTACCACTCACTCCCATTTGGAAGTGCGCGATGCGTTTGGCATTGCAAGAATACAGGAGGCAATGGTGTGTGTGTTGTGGACGCGTTCGGTTCGCGATGAAATGCGACGTTGTGCTTCTGCGGGTGGATAGTGCTTCCTATGGTCTGGATTATCTTTCTCGAGCGACGTTCGACTCAACCTCGCATGGGGTATGTGCAGTGTGCTTGGCTAAAAGCCTTCTCTGCTTGCGCGCCAGAGTTAAGTGACTTGCTGTTCGTCCCCGCAAACCGCGCGCGAGGTGAGTGCCGAATTTACGACGGGCAGGAGGAGGCAAGCAATCGTCTGTCAATCACGGTTCAGACTTGCAACGCATGTTCCTGACGTTGTGTTCGTTCGAAACACATCTCTGGATTGTTTTGAAGTTGAATAAAATGTATGCGTCAAATCCGGGCATTCGGCTCAGGGCGTTCTCTGCGATTGCACGAAAGAAGTGCCACGGGGCTTCAACGCTTTCTTTGTGGAACGTAGTCAGGGAAGAGAATATCCATGTCATGTTATGGCCGTGTTGCATTCAATAAAAACGGTTAAGTGTTTGTTTACACTTCTTTGGATAGTCGTAAAATGTACAAGCACTTCGTCATTCGGCTGGCAGATCAGCTGGCGAGTCGACGCTGAGCAGACGACACATCTCTTTGCCGGAAGTGCGTGAAAAAGCCACCCAATAGCAGGATGTCTACCTCATGACGAACATCTGAGAATCAGTGACGTAGACATGTGAAGATGGCGGCGTCCAAAAACACGCAGGGAAGGGTGAGAAAAGAGCGACAAACTTTGCAACAAAAGTGTGAGCTTTCCGTTGCACGTAAAAGAGTAATACTTGGCACAGCTGACGTTGACGACCCATTCTAACGATTGCGCTAGTTCATTTAGTGAGCTCAAAACGCCTTTCAGGGCCTCTTTAAGGGCAGCAACCGACTGCCCCTGCCTTGATATAGTGCTTATTCAAGCACCTGCCATCTGCGTTATTTGAACTTTGAGATTTCCACGTTAGAACAAGCGACAGCTAATCATACTGGAACCATTTTTCCTTCTTTGTCGACGCTCAGTATAGCGGATATGCTGGACAAAGCTGCAGAATAAACTTCCCTGCGACCCTAAGACGTCGCACATTGGTTGTTGCAATCCTTTATCCATAGAAACAAGACCGGGAATGTTGGTCACAGACCGTCACCAGACAGGCATTTTGCATCCGTCGCATCTGCGTCCTCGATGATCATGAAAACGCCAATTGTATCTCTGGCTAAGAACCCCTTGCTTCTTTCAAGAATGTGCTAAGTGTAACTGAGAAAAGGTGTTCCCTCTCTTCCCTAATTCCAGTTAGTTGGGTGCCTAGTGTCGGCATCACCAAAGAAAAGGGCATGTTGCTGCTCCCAGTTTTAAGTATTCGTTATTGTGTTTCGGCTTTCTTCTTGCTGACTCTCATTGGTTCTACTTCCGGCTCAAATACCTAACGTCCACAGCATTCTATAATAAAATGTAGGGCCAAAATATGAATTGTGACATATTTAATAATCTGCGATGATTAGTACTCAGTGTGAATGATACAGTGGATTTAGTTACAATTTTTGTGCATAGCGAACTGCGATAACCTTAAGTAATTATTACTCGCAAACGACGACGTGAACCAGAAGTTGGGAATTCGGTTTTGGAATGTATGGAGAAGAAAGGAAAGAAGATAACTGCTCTGAGCATGCAATTGTGTTTTTATTACAGGAAGCTGCGCTTGTAGTTAGGCTTTGTTGGTCTATATAAACAATTACAAAATATGCAAGGGAGCACGAAATTAACATGATCCGTACTCGAAAAACCCAAAACAGTTGCTACGCTGCCAGTTAAGCTGGTTCTGTTTAAAAAGATGATCCCTGACATGTAGAAATCTAATTGAACAAGGAGTATACATAAACAAAATATGTTTTGTTGGTCCGTTTAGGTGACCTAAAGGGAATGATATTCCTTATACGATAATTTCTTTTCATTGTGCAAGATATTTTCTGGCATATGTTACGAAAACAAAAAAAAAATCGCGATTGATATATATTACGCGATTTTTTATACTGAGCCGACTTCGTAATTTCTTACAGCCCTTTGAATCGCTTTTTTGGTTGTTGTTCATAGGGGGACACCCCAAAACATGGTTTCGCTTGGCCTGAAGCTGCTTGCACATCAATCACGTTATCAAAGGGCTTTCGAGATTACAGCGTTTTCTTACTCCCGTCTCTCTCGCCCACACACGCTCACGCTCACACATACACGGCTGTTATTGCGCGTATAAATAAAAATCATTTACAAAAAATTATTTATGCATTAAGATCGATGCGATAGAAGGTCTCAGAATACATCGTGCGTCGGTCAGTCGGTCACGGCCGTCCACAACCGCATGGGGAGTCAATAGCGCTGGCTGCCTCCAGGGGTCCCTAAGCGGAGAACGAGTTCGGCTAGAAGAAGGTGCACCTCGTCCGTGGGTTCATCCTGCTGTTCGGGCGGCACGCGAAGGCCCTGGCGAACTCGGCCAGTTGGCGCGCGGGCCCGACGCAGCGCGTGCGACTGGCCCAGTAGCGATTGCCGGCAAGGCGCTGCTTCGTATACCCGCACCACTTGAAGCAGTGGGTCACGAAGAACAGCTGCTCGGCGGTCAGCTGCAGGCCGGGAATCGCGGCGTCACGCTCGGCGGCGGGAAGGGACCGGTAAGCCGAGTACGCCAGCTCAAGGCCCGCCCAGTCGGCGAAGCCTTCCGAGTCGTACACGGGGTCGATACTGGTGAACTGGCGCTCCTGCTCGACCTGCAAAAATGGCGTCAAAGTGTTTTTAACAGCGATGGTGTTTAAGCTGGTGGTTGGGCCGGCGAACGTGCGCAAGAAAATCTCTCCGAGCGCCGGCACCACCTTATTAGCTTCGTCTCGCCGCGCTCGGGCAGGAGCTGCCGCCACAGTCGGAGGCGCGTCAAGCACGGCCTTGGAAACGCATCGCGGGGTGGCTCGCTCTATCGCTTGTTGGCACGAGTGGTGTAGTTTTGACGGTGCAGAGCGATGAATACAACATAAAAGAAACCAAAGGCCGAGAAGCGATAACATTAATCAACTTTTTAATTAATGTACCACACGTTAGACCACACAAGCCGAACGGTGACCTCCGAACGAGTTCAAAATTTTTGAGCAAACGCTCGTCCCACTGCCCCTTCCGAAACTAATAGGCCTCCTGCGCTGCCCAGGGGGCGCTGCGCAAGTGGCTTCCGGGCAGTACTTCCGGGTAGTACAAAGCTGCGCGGGTCCCATAGGATCCCCTGTTGACAGAAGCAAAATGAGCTCGACGCCCCATTATTTTGCGACGTGGTCACCAGCTCATCCCCGACGCGTCCGAAACTATTTCAGCGATCAACTTGGCATTAGGGGAACAAGCTTTGCGGCGCTAAACACGTTTACAGCGACGACGAAAGTGCCGGGACCGTGACGGCGTCTGCTACTCGCAGGTTCACCGATCGATGGTCGTACGAAGTGAAATTTCTAGGTTAAACTAATACTCTAGGTGACAAAGTCTTCTCAAAAACAGCCAATCAAAAAAGAAGAGTGACGCAATCGGCGATGATCGCGCTTTAAAAAGCCAGCGAGTACGGCGGACCGCAGGCTCGCCTGCTGCGGTGCTCCGCGGTTTTTCGTACCTGCACACTATGCGTGCACTTTCATTAAACAGTGCTCGTTTGCGTCGCCGTTACGAATACATGGTGCAGCGTTAGCTTCCCTTTTGTTGCGTGTCTCAGTGACAAAATTCCGCGACCGTCAGAAGCGTGAAATCTGTTTTGCGATTCCGAAATTAGTGGGCGTAAAACAAAATGGTCGGGCGAACTAAGAGGCCGCTCGCTTTCCTTGTTTGCTCTCACTTTACTTAATTACGCTCTTGCAACATACATTCCCAGTTCGCACTTAGTAGCCTAGAATGAGGGTCAGTAACGGTCGAGTTCCATGCAGCCGACACGGCGGAGGGCTGGACGGCAAATCCGGGGGGGGGGGGGGGGGGGGGGGGGGGGGAGAAGGGGGGGGTTTGAATGCAAAAAAAAGAAAAAAAAAATCAACGAATTTCTATTAATATTTGACAATAATCTGGCGAAGTGTGAAAATGGGGGGGGGGGGGGAATTCAACTGGAGGACGCCAATTTTCTGTTCTTGTCACGCTGTCTAACTCCATTTGAAGTCAAAACTGGCGTGTCGGCGTTCAGATTCGACGACCCCTGCACTAGAAAACCAACACAGTCAGTGATGATCGTGTGTAAATATTCGGGGCCCCGCGCCGTGTATGCGGCTGTGTTATGTGATGTTATAGAAGTACACATCTCTGCAGGCAGCGGGCGTGTGATTTGGTGCATGTTTTGCGTCTTTTAATAGCGCTTAATTTGTTTATTTGGCGTATTGCCCCACCTACTCGTTAGTATACATGTACCAGCTGCCGTTCGTTAATCACGTGTGGCGTAAAACGTTACGCAATAATCCTTTTGTTTGTGAAAATACGAAACAAAATATCCACTCGTTTCAAAGGCGGTGCCAGGCTCAGCTGAGTCGGCTGGCAATTCTTGCGTTCGCTTGCATGCTCCCGCTGAAGCAACGTTTTGCAGTTACCTCAGGATATAGGATGACCAGCGTTCCGTGTTTATGCTACTCGTGAACTTTCCTTTGTCGACCGCACGCAAGAAGAAAAAAACTGTAACTGTCGTCAAACAGCTAAACCACCCGACCTGCAGATACTGTCCCACGCCGCGACCACCGCGACAGCTCGCTCAAAAGAAAGCCGACAAATCGGCTTCTTTTAGCGGATATTATTTTGTTTAGCCTCTGCAACTACTTTAAGGGCTATTTCATACAGTATGCAGTCATTTTAACACGCCACAAAGCGCCACAACCAACTTTCACTCTGGCTTGTAATTGAAAACACATGGAGGGCGGCGAGGGTCGTCTGCTTTTGTACTACCCAGAGGCGTCGGCCGCTAGGGGCGCTGCATGTCGCCAAAACTCCAGCGCAGGAGGCCTATGGAGCTTCATCGCAAAGCCGGTGGGCACGCGTACATTGCGCATACTTCAATGACCGAGTGTTCATTGCTCTTTGGATGGCTAGTGACGACACCACACGCAAAACCTGACCGAGGCTCGAAGTATAACAATGTGGAAAACTCGGCCGAGTCTCCAAGCATAACCCCGCATAAAGTTAGCAGAACCAAGAATAAGCCAGGTGGGGCTGCCAGATTTCACATTCTTCAATGAGTGAGTGTTCATTGTTTTTTGGATGGCTAGTGACGACACCACACGGAAAACCTGACCGAGTCTCGAAGCATAACAATATGGAAAACTCGGCCGAGTCTCCAAGCATAACCCCGCATAAACTTAGCCGAACCAAGAATAAGCTAGGTGGGGCCGCCAGATTCGCTGTCTGCCCAGTCTTTGTGCCATTAGTGCGTAGCTGTCCCATTGTTTATTTTAGGGGCAAAGCACCTTAGACTCTCAGGCTATCAGCGTATCATGCCGTCGTCGTCTCATGTCGTCGTAGTATCATGTAGGCCTGGTACTTAAACACCTGCTAAATTTACAGCGCAATAAAGTCCCACAGAAGTAAGAGTAATGGACATACGCAGCGCTGACTTCCAACTAATAGTTTATTGACATGGGGGAAAAAAATTTATACATGAAAGATATATTGACACACACATAAAAGTAGATAAACAAGATATCAAATGCACTACACTTAATCTGCCCGCCGTTGCCGTCCAGTGCCAACACGTGCTTCATGTAAGTAAGCCATTTCCTTGAGAGATTGAGATTGAAGGAACACTGATGCAGTCGTCCCCCAACCGTTCAATCTCTTCTGCTTCGATTACCTGCCTTGTGGTCTGATTGCCACTCCTGCTCAACACTGTACACTCTTCAAACTTCGGTACGCACTTGTGATTCAGACAATGCGCTACCAAGTGCACTGTCAGCCCCCCTTTCACACTGCTACCCTGTTCCCGCAAGCGGTTTATTTAGGCATCGGCCGCTGTGGCTTACGTAGCACTTTCCACATGGAAGAGGAATACGGTACACGAAACCTTCTAAACACTTCACATAACGATTCTGGTGCTTAGTCTGACATCCTCGAGGTTGCTTGGTGGCTCCACTATTTTCTCGGCACAGGCCCAACAATTTATGTGGCGCGGAAAGTGCCACGCGAACGTCTACTCGTTCCCAATCCGTTTTAGGCTATGGGAAACCCCGTGAATGTAAGGCACCACTGTCGTCTTTTTCTTTTTTGTTTGCCGGCTGCTTATCTTGCGCAGGGTCATGTGGCAGTCGTTTCGATTTTTCCCTTTTAATGAATTCCCTCGGACACAGAAATTAATAAATGTTCAGGATACCCAGATGTTGCCAGCCGTGCTACCGGATCATTGAAGCTCTCGTGATCAACGTGATGACAAGACTTTTGGAGGGCATTTGTTAGGCACATAATCACAATTCTTCTCTTCACAAGCTTTGAGTGAGCCGAGTGATACGGCAGTAATGGCCTGTTAGCCCGCGGCTCATACTTCCAGCCAACATGGTCGTTCCTCAGATACAATCTCAAGTCCAGGAACTTGAGGCTGTCCCTCTGCGGGAGCTCATGCGTCAAGGCCAGAGGAGCAAGACACTCATCAAAAATGGTCAGCACACTCTGTGCATGCAACTCACCCGACCTTCTTTCCTTCTTGAGGACCACCAAGAAGTCGTCTACATATCGGAAAATTCTAACACCGGCCGGCCACATTTTGTGAGAGCATTGTGAGTGGTCTTTACATTTTGTTTACGAGCCCTGAAAAACCAATCTTCAACGTATCATTGCCGTACGAACACTTAATTTCGTCGTGTCCGGTGTGCTGGAATGTTTCCTGTGCTGCTGAAAGTGCGCTCCTGCATGACGTGCCGATCCACCGTGCCTGGCGCCTGTATGGAACCACGTGTCTCTGACGTCACAGTTGCTACTTAAACCGCAGCAAAATAAACGGCGGGGCTTTTCTTGCTTGCCTATCGCCTGGACTGCCGTCGCCTCCTTTCTTTCGCCGATCACGGGCTGATAGCGGCGGGCGCCGCTACGACATGCGGGTTACCCAAGAGGTTCTGTTGAAAAAGGTTAATCAAGCTGTTCGAAGGAAGCGCGCAATGGACGCGAAGCTGCGCCTAAACAAGCCCAAAACTGTCGTAAAGCAGACGAAAAAGCCGGGTCGAGCCGATGCGCCCACCGGCGTGAGCGCGCCAGGAACGCTGGGTAAATTCGCCGCGCCATCTACACTGTGCTCCGTGAGTGAAAACCGCCCTTCCCTCCGCAGCCGCGTTGGGAGTTTCTTGTCCCGCACATCCGAAAGAACCGTTGACTGGTAGAGGTAGAAAGATTTGCTTTAAAAACTAACCACCCACTAAAGAGAATAGGGGTGCGCGTCAAGATTGTCTGCAGTCAGTATAAACCAAATCGACACTTAAAGACGTTTGCTTCATAGCGCGAGGGACCAAAGTTCGGTTCCTTAAGGCGCCTGGTTTTTTTGGAACACCATCACGAGCTTCCACGACAAAAGTCAGTCAGTACAAGCTTCTTTTGAAAAGAACTGCTACAGCATGACGTGCTTCTCTTCAAGGTCGGAACGAGCCTGGCGGGGTGATTATAATGTATGCTTAAGGAGCAAAAGACGATGTGGGTGTTAACACCAATAAACACACAACTAGGCAGAAAGGCAACACACCCATGGATTAACGGTCGGTCACCAATGAATGGGCTGTCACTAGTGACCGAGTGATTGCCACAGGTGGCCCACTAGCGATGACCTACCAGTGATTCATAGGTGGGTCGCATTCCTGATGGCCAACCGGCGATGACCTGCAGGTGGGCCACTAGTTGGTCATTGGGGAGTCACTAGTAATTTGTGGGCCACGGGTCGGCAATCGGACACCCACTGATGCCAGTCGTGCCGCACGGGTGGGCCACCAGTGATTCACCACTGGTGGGTCGTAAAAAATATTTCAGCAGCTACCAGCGATTCACGGATGGGTGTGCCTCCATATTGTTTGTTCACTGACTCACTGGCTATTGGGGAATAGCTGGTAACCCACCAATGGCCAATGGGTGGTCAATGGTAGTTGAAAGCTGATAAAATATCTTTTCTTGTTGATTGTTATGAATTACAGTCAAACAGACACGTCAAAATTCCAGCGTTTACCTATCCCAAGGAACACTATTTTCTGCAAAGACGGCCCGCTGTCTATCATGATTCCACCATCAACGCTATCTTTGCCTGCGACATTTAGAAGACTGCTTGAACTTTTTAGTCGGGCTTTTCGTATGCAAGCGATCTTTGATTCTGACATTCCCAACACTCACGCTTGAAACTGTGAGCGCGGCTTCTCGTATATAAGCTATAACTGAATGCCACGTAGTTTAACGCACCCCTATCAATAAACCTATGCACTGCCTATTTCACAAAACAAGCAGAGGACATCCAACTTTTTTGAACTTCTGAAATGGCTAAAGCCATATTTACGGTCGAAACGCCGATCTCGAAGCCATTATTCCTGTATTTGTCGCCAGAGAGGAGGTTGGCGCATGATCGCCAAAGCGGAGTGGAGAAAAGCGACATTCGTACTTCACCGTCGTGAACGCATGCTCTCTTTGCAGGTGTACCAGAGGAGCGGAAACTGCAACAGCAAGAAGAGTCACACTTCGTGCAAGAGGAGCACGCCTCACACTTGGAATGCGTACGGTAAAATGGCTGCCGCGACGACGCCAGCGGACACATGATGCCGCCAGGAATAAGTACCATGATGGCATCGTGCTGTTGAAACACCCGGTCGGCGCCGCCACTCGTCCAGAAAGTGAAGAGCGATTTGTCGCCGCTAGCACAGCAACGAGCGTAAGGCTCACTGTACCGCTGATCGTGCACGTGGTCCAGCGTAGCAACTGTCACCTGTATTTACGCAAATACAAGACACTTGTATTTGCATTACTCGTAACGGTTTGGCCACAGAATAAGCGAGAAAGGTGCATGTATTAAGGCTCATGTCTTATATATTTTACATGCTTAAATGCCTCATGAGAAGGTCTACCTCGAATGACCCAGGCGTGGACACGAATGATAAAAACACCCAAACGAACCAAGAAGGGCCAGAAGTGAACCAAAGCATGCCGACTCTGTATAAGAGATGATTAATCATTGCTAAAGTTAATTATAACTGATAGCAGTGATTATTCGGGTAGGATTAGGGGTCTAATTAGTGTGGAGTATTTATTGAGTATTAAAGATTAATTAGTATGGAGTATTTATTGAGTAGTAACTAATAGTACTGATTAGTAAGGAAGGGCTAGGGTGGATTAAGGAGAGGTAGGGTAGGAATTAATGTGGATTAAGATGAATTAATGCATATGAAGGTGGATTATGGTTCGGATGTGGTAGATTAAAATGTATTACGGTGGGTTAAGGTGAATTAAGTTGGACTAAGATGTATAAAGGACGGTAAAATAGTGTGACTGGTGTGGCGAGCTTATATAAAAGGTACCCGTCTCGAAATCATGCCATGCTTTCACCGCCGCAGAATTTTTTTTTTACAGCAGCCAATGCGGCTCGGCTTCGCAAGAGCCACTAGGATGTCTGAGAAGCTACCAGCTGCGAGAGACTTGTATGATATGCCCGTTCTGTCTTGAGCAAGGCCCGTGCCTGTGCGAAGCCTGTGAGTGAGGCGCTGGCTCTCGGTGTTGTCGATGCCATTTTGAAGTTGTACGAGCTTACGTTGATGACAATAAATTGGCCACACTCTAAAAAAAGGTCATAGAAGTTCATTGCGATAGGGAGAACACCGACATTCCCTGTTACATCTCTGGCAGATGGAAGCATAAGGCGCAGTGATCTTTTTTTCGTTTACAGTCGCAGTTCTACTTCCTGGCACTGTAAGCGATTCGACTCCTCTTGCGTTCGCTCTGCTACGTAAACTGTTTCATGACTTGCACTCGACTGATACTACGGTAATAG